>CAUYRT010039520.1:0-42252 GCA_963574885.1 Lepilemur ruficaudatus | reverse complement strand
CAGCCTAGCTCACAGCAACCTCAAACTCCTGGGCTCAAGTGATTCTACTGCCTCAGCCTCCCGAGTAGCTGGGACTACAAGCATGCGCCACCATGCCCGGCTGATTTTTTCTATATATTTTTAGTTGGCCAATTAATTTCTTTCTATTTATAGTAGAGACGAGGTCTTGCTCTTGCTCAGGCGTGAGCCACTGCGCCTGGCCAAGTAATGTATTCTTAAAATAGAGTCCAATAAAAGGATCTCTTTTCTATTTAATCATATATTGTGGTTTGAAGGAGTTCAATAAACAACATCCGTGTTCGATGCCTGAGTTTTGTACCAGTGCAGAAGTCGGTAGAGGTAGTCGGGCAAATGGCAATCAAACGTCAGCTTTGTTACTGGTACAACAGACAGAGGAGAATGTGGCTCATGTCATAACAGTAGTGGGCTTCCTAATACTGAACCCCAAATTATGCAGACTTGTACCACTGTACAACCTGAGTTCTCTCTCACTATAAAATTTATGGAATAGAGGATCAACCCAAGATGTGTGCTTCCTTCCTCCTTCCAGGAGAAAGAATGGCACTGAGTCAAAAATTCCTTATTACTTTCTCCGACTGACCATCAGTAAGGCATGAGTAGGGGAAGGAGAAAGGACAGGTGTGTTAGGAAACATCAGGTATGTTTAAATGTCAGCTACAGATGACCCTGGTAGCTCTCACAGCGAACTTGACTTGAACCCACAGACTTGTATTGTTTGGCTGTCATAGTGTTTAAAATTTGTGAATTGGAATACCTTTCGACAGGGCGCATCATTCTCTGAATTGACCCCAGGCCTCGTTATTCCTTAATGTCTTATATCTCTAAGTCACACATTTATGATACTGCCAGGTCCTCTATAAGCACTTGACATGCTGTATGAAGTGGATCTCATTGCTCTGTGGAATAGGCCCACCTTTGATTATTTCCAATTTTTAAATTATTCAGTAGATGTAAATTGACCATGATGGGGATGAGAGAAGAAGAAAACTGGAAAAGAGGATGTTTCGAGTCTATTTATAATTCTACGCATGGTTCTGTACTGAATCTGCATTTCACTCCTCTGTCTGTACTAGAAGGTTATCAGTGGGAAAGAAACTCAGTTATCTGAACAGACATGGTCTTCTCAGGAGCAGTCAGTGGTTAATTGGGACAAGAAAACACAAGTCATTATCTTTGAGAAATCTCAAGCAAATGAGGCAGGTTGTCACCTTTTACCAGAAACAAATTAGTCCTGTCTTTGAAAAGACTCTGCTCTCTCCAGCTGCTGATTGGGAATTCCTGCCAACTGCCAAAGAAATAAGGAGAGTGTGGATTAATGGTACTCAAATAGTAGTCATGAAATACCCATCATCCAGTTTTCTTATTTTTGTAAATATTTCTAATTGATTTGACTAATTTGTTTGAATGACAAAATTTGTGCTAAGCTTCAGTTTCAGAAAACAGGGTGCCATTTTCAACCAAGATCATTAGTGTACCTGTATGTTTTGAAAAAGTTCTGTGTATAAAGGAAAAGCCATAAATTATAGACAAAACAGTTCTTTCTCTTGGTTAATTTACCTTCACAGACTCCCTGCCAGCTAGGGAGGTACATAGTTCAGCTTTAGCACAAAAAAAGAGATAGAGAGAGAAAAAATAATAAAATAGTAGATAACATGCTGGGTTACAAAGATTGTGAATAGCACAAAACTTGAGAAGATATGACCTACTTTTTCTAACATTTGTGGATATGGGGAATGATTGCAGTCTAGTGGAAAGAACAGTGAACTTAGGTCTTGTGCACCTGGGTGCTGGCCCCCAGGATCTAGTTTTCGCACCTGTAAAATGAAGAGCCTTTAACAGAGACAGTTAAGCCCTCTTGTAATTGTAAAGTTCTATGATTTGATTTTTAAAAAAAGCACTTTGTTGAAATAAAGCATTAAAGCATTCTAATTTCGGATTTCTTTGTCACTCAAAAACAAAAAAAAAATCTATCCAAGGTGCTCTGACATAGGCTTTAACCCAAAGAAAGTGAGATGAAATCTGGGCAGGAGATTTGCATGGTATGAACATTTATTTTACACTAATTCAGGTTATGATACTGAGAGAAACAGAGAGATATTACGATTTGAATAGTGTGGGCAGTTTCTCCAGCCAGTCTATCCATGAGCGGTCTTGAGATAAGGATCTGAAAGGACATTGGACTCAGTTTGCCTCAATGCTCATGTACCTCTTCAAATGTGATCACCTTGCCACACTGATTCATACCCAGACTAATCTCCTTATCAGAAGGTCCCTTGGCCACACTCTTAGTGTTCTTTTCAGAAAATGCTTTCTCATTTTTTTTGCAATTTGCATAGGCTGAGGATTTTCCACATCTTTTATTTCTAGTTCCTTTTTGCCTAATAATTCTGTCTTCTAGTCATATCTTTCTTCTCGTAATTTACTATAAGCAGTCAGGAGCAACCAAGCTACTCTAACACTTTGCTTAGAAATCTCCTCATTTAAATATCCAGTTTCATCGCTTGCAAGTTCTACCTTCCAAAAAGTACTAGAACACAAACACAATTCAGCCAAGTTCTTTGCGATTTTCCCAACTTCAGCAACAAAAATTTATTTCTCACAGTTCTGGAGACTAGAGAGTCCAAGATCAGAGCATTGGCAGACCCAGTGTCTGGTGAGGGCAAACGTCTTGGTTTGGAAATGGCTGTCTTCTCACTGTATCCTCACATGCAGGAAGAAAGCTCATTAGCTCTCGGACCTCTTCTCATAAGGGCATTAATTCCATGCATGAGGGCTCCACCCTCATGACCTAATTACTGCCCAAAGGCCCCACCTCCTAATACCATCACATTGGGATTAAGGTTTCAGCATATCAATTTTGGGGGGAAACAAACATTTTAGTCTATTGCTCTCTATCACAGGAGCCTATTCATGTCTTTCATAATGCTTCTGTAACATAAACACATTTTTTTGTTTTTGTTTACTTATACATCATGTCACCCTAAGTGAAATGAAAGCTTCATGAAGATCAGAACTGCTGACCTGTACCCACAGTCTTTAGCACACGTCTTAACACACATTAGGTGCTCTGTAGCTGAGTGAATGAAAGAATTAATTAATTAGTTAAAAGACCATATAGCCAGGTCTCCTTTTGCAGTGTGTTGGAATGATCCTCCCATAGCTGATTCATAGACTGCCCCAACTAGAGAGTCCCTGTGACATCCTTGGAAGAGATGCGATCATGTCTTCTAGTTTCTCCTTTTTGCAGAAGAGACTAGAAAGGGGAAATTTCATTTCTAAGCTAAGGCCCAATAGTTTTGCCCTTTCTACTACACCACACTGTCTCACAGAGGAGCTCAGAAGATTCTTATTATTAAAGAAACTGCTAAGCAAATTAGTAAGTAGCAGACCAGGAAAAATAGAAGTCCTCAATAGAGTCCTCTACTACGATGGGCTTTGATGTCTTACAGGCCCGGTCTCTTACAACAACTCCAACCCTCTTAGCAGTTCTATGCCCTGGGACAAATTAACCTTCAGAAGTTTCCATTTTTCCTCTATAAAATGGGAAGTGTTACCTGTGGTAAGAATTAGAATTCTCTATGTAAAGCACCCAACAGCTCCTGGAGTTCAGTAGGGACCGTTAACTGATAATCCACATCACTCTGTATTCCTTTCGGTCCTGCCCCCGTCACCTCCACTGCCACTTATCCAAGAGCAATGTCTCCAAGTGCTGAACTTTGTGTTTTGCTGTAGTTCCCTAAAAATTTACCAGACTCCAGCAGTGTTTTTGTAGCTGCACTGAGGTCTAAGAGATTAGTCACTCCCTTCTCAGAAAAAGTAAATCATTACTGTATATCTGTGTCTTATATTTATGTTGTTTACCATTGTGCATTTTATTACAAAACCCACAAATCAATGCTCTCAGCAGGCAAAGCTGTTCAAACCTGCAGCCTGTCCTGTTTTTGTACTATGTCTTTGACAAACCAGTATCCGCCTGCCCTGGATTCTGTTTTCTGAGGGATGGTGGTTTGGGCAGCTGGAGTCTGTGATTGATTTCTGAGTGACTTGTACTTTATCAAGGAGCAGATATGATTTCTCATGTATCTGATTAACCTTCTCTGTAAGATTGCCATCGTTTCTGTAATGCCAGTGGATTATTCTGTGCTTGGAAAGATGTATATCAGCTCATTTTAATCAATAGCCTGCAAAAGGTGTCACCTGGCCCTGCCTGTGGTTATCTATAATGTCTGACCCAAAGGGTAGTGTCATTTGTTAAGTAACCTGGTTTAATTTAAAGCACCTAAGAAATGAAGTTACCTTTATTTTAAAACAGTATGCAGAACAATACATTAGGTTAATAAAATGCATACTTCTTTTCTAGGTGCTACCCTATTAAAAAGAGAGAATACCAGTGTGGTAAGATACCCCCTTATTGTCTCCATCACACAAGACTGGTTTGGTAACCCATATGTTGGCACGGGAAGAAGAGAGGAGTAAGGCATGCAATAGGTTCTCTGCCAGCATAGCACGAGGGAGCAGTGATGAAGTATCACTGGGCTATCACGTAATTTTTCATCAAAACTAGAATAAATGGAATGCTGTTGATAGGCTGGAACAACAGAGATAAACCAGGACTGTCTTGGGCATGCAAGACATACGTCCACCCTAAGCCTGGCCCTTTTTTAGTAATTTAAGAAACTTCCTCGTCATGTTGAATAACTGTGATGTTTGAGGTTGATGTTGTTTGTGTGATATACTTCTCTTCTAGATTCACGGAGAAAAATCTTTTGGGATATAAACTCATCATTGCTTACTATTCAGCCATGTAGGGAATGTGTGTTTCCCTGTTTGAGAAAATGGGTCTTTACGAGGAGACAGGAGGTGTAAATTCTTGGGAAGGATAGTCTTACGTCAAGTTCAGACAGTTTTCAGTCTGTGCTAAGCATCTTTTTCATGGTCAGTTTCGGGAAAATGCTAAAGCCTCCTACCCAGACTTCTGTTTGGAGATATAGCCAGTCAAGCAGAAAAATGCCATTCTCCTAAATGAGCGTTAGGCGACAGAACAAGAAATCGGCCAGGCAGGGTATTACCTGGCACGGCTGCTCCAAAGAAAACAAACAAATCAGAGTTGGATTTTTTGAGACTAAATAACTGCAAGCCAAAGGAACAGGATTTACATTGAGAAAACTGTAGGAATCTTATATAAAGGTTGTTTATGTAAAAGATTTCTGTACTACTGTTTAATGAAGTTTTACAAGGTTCCTAAGACCCTAATAGGGTTCTCATAAAGAGGAAATGAGTTAAACTATGGAAAGAAGTCAGCACAGTGCCTGACAAATAATTGTAGTGATTATTTTTGTTGCTTTGTTATTATTCTGTCCTTATAAAATCATCCAAGTATGTAAATTATTTTCAGCCAACTCTGTATAGCTGAATAGCATGGATGGGGAGGGCGCTGTGAAATTAAGACCTATCTAGCTCACCTGGCTGCTGTTCTTAGGTTATCTGTGTACCCATGATCGTTTAGACTGAGCCTGTGAAAGAAACAGGGACTGAGTATGAGTGACACCCAGCCAGGAACACGATGAGGATTCCAACTCTATGTTCAGCATCATGTAGGTACGCCCTCATATTGAAATGCAGAGCTCTGCCCCTGGGACACTCTTCTGACTCCTATGGAAGAATGAATTGCTCATCTGAAGTCTGTGTCCCACCTCCCTTCGTGTGTCACGGGTACAGAGTCACACGCAGCATGCCTCAGGTGACCCTGCGGGGTGAGCAGTCTCACAGTCTGTGTGAGAATTTGTGCTAACGCTCCAGAAGCAACCCTTAGTCCTTGTGCGATTTCCGGCCTCTGGGGAATTACAGAATAGAAGACACGTGGCGGAAAACAAAGGTTTAAGAAGATTCTGTGATTTAAAGACAAAGACGCCACTCAGCTAAGCTTTGCTTAGACCTTTCATGTCCCTCAATAAAGTATATTTTTGGCTATGCCCAATAAACTACTCAAATAATCCATTGAGATAGCTGTGGAAATCAGCATAGCAAACTATCAGTGAGCTAGTTTAGTTATTCACCGGTTATTAATCTTCCCGGCTCAGGGTCATATTGTCCTGTCTTCAGCATTTTTCACAGTGTCTGCTGATGTCCAGAGAGTTAATGGGGGTCCTGGAATGTGGATACAACAGGCATGATGATCCCTTGACTTGATGTTATTCTAGGGATCATCTTTAAACTCCGTGTGTCGCCCTGGCGAACGAGCAAGAAAGCACCTGTGCTACTACTCTGGTTGTCTGTACACTGTTCTGGCAAAGAAATGCCTATGTACGGTGATAATTTCCTTATGATGCTTTTACTAGCAGCAAATTGCTTTGAACGTATGCTATCAATTTTAAGTAGCTGTCGGTTTTGTCTCTTCTTTAGCTTCCTTGTAAAGTTGAGGCAGATTTTGCCATGACTTAGAGGCCCACAGTATTTCTTTAGAGCTTTGTATGGACATTTTTCTCTAAATTTTACTCCCCCATCTCCAGTCTCTGCATGTTTGGAGAAGTTGTTCTTCTTGGAAACTTCCTGCACTTAAAACATGTGAACCCAAGCACAAATAAGTTCAATGATGATGATGATGACAATGATGATAATGAAGATGACAGCTAACTTGTATCAAGCGCTTAAAATGTTCATCATATTACATTTGCAGCCATAGGTCTACCACAAATTAAGACAGGTTACCCGACTTACAAGTCAAGTAACTTTCCTATAATCGGTCAACTAGTAAATGGTAGAGCAAAAATTTGCATACAGATTTCTGTGACTTCAGAGCTCAGTTTCTTAACCACTTCTAGTCTGTAAGAGCAACTTTCTGTTTAGAATCTGCACTGTCTCACTGTAAGAGTCTAGATAGCAATCTTCAGTTTGGATCTGCATGGTGAAGGTTATCTATCTTTACACCTGAAAGAGATTCTTTTACTGAGGCTTTTTATCTTCAACAAAATATCAGTTGAGATTATGCAGAGCATTCTTGGCCTTGCAAGGATTTTGGCATTTACTCTGAGCCAGAAGTGGAGGTATCTTTGTTTCTGCTACACTCTTAGGAACAGCTAACCTTTGTTGACTGCTTATGAAGTGGCAGGCTCTATTCTCAAAACTCTGTGTTAATTTGCTCATTTAGTCCTCAAAATATGCAGGGCACCTTATTATTCCCATTAAATCTGGGGAAACTGAGGTACTAAGGAAATAAGCAACTCGTCAACATGGGAAATGGTAGAATTAAAATTAAAACTTGTGAAGTCTGGCTCCACTGTCCACATTTTTAATCCCTAAATTAAACTGCCTCTCATTTAAGGAGTCTAATTTTCTAATATATAATGAATTACATAATATATATTGTGTAATACATAATGAATATAGAACTTGGAAATGTTTTAAATCCATGTTTTTCGCCTCCTCTTGAGCTGAGCCTTGGTTTCTGGAGCTGGGCTCTGCGAATAGCCGAGATATGACTATGCTTGCGAGCATCGACAGCAAAGTCTAACGATTCCTTTCTGGCTTTGCCAGAGCTGCTGCTTGCCATTCTTCTCTTGGATCCTTTTCCTAACCTCATCACGCGGGCTTAGTCAGATTCCCGTTTTTTTTCCTCTCCTTTCTTATGTCTTGACTCCTGCAAATACCTCTGTTTCGAACGTATCATGTCACGTTCTATCAGAATAAAAAGAGAATTGGGCAAAGCTCATTTACACCTAAACATTGGCAGCCACCCAGACACCTCTTTCACAATGAATTACAGTGAACAGTGAGCTACAGTCATACTGGAATGAATAGAGATTAGTAACTTATAGGGCTTTTGAGTCAACCAGACCTGGGATCCACTGCCTGTTTTCTCCTTCTAATTACATCTTTAGCCTTGGAGGATATATTTCGCCTCCCCAAGACAGACTCAAGGACGTCGTCTATTACACGATGATAATAATGATGCCTATATCATAGAGATGTGAAGTTTAACTGCTAGTGATCCATTCACTCTACAGATATTTACCGAGCACCTATTATGTGTCAGTAACTATGCTATGTATAAGGTATCTAGCTGAGCAAAAGAGACATGGTCTCCGCCCCGACAATGCCTGCATTTCAATGAGGCCATCAAAGCAGGCATGAAGCGCAGATCCTGGCGCATGGCAAACACAGCATCTGTGTAAGCGGCGCTGATGATAAGGGTGATGGTGCCCAACAGTGGTGACGGAGCCATCACAGCCGTCACGGTGTCATCGCCATTTGACCAAAAACTCAAAGTGGAAATTCCAGTCCACAGAAATTAGGCATCAGTAGCAAATCTACTTATTCTTGCTTTTTCTACTCATATAAATTATCCACATATAATATAGATAATCACAAAACAATAGGGAAGGTTTTTAGTGAAAGCATTCCCTGAACACCTTGATAAGTATATGGCGACCTTGGCTCTTGGTGAGAGTAATAAAAGTAGACATTTTTAACAATTTCTTTTAGACACATACATTGAATCTTCTGCTGAAAGACAAAGGGTTAACAGAATTCCAAAAATCATAATGAAAGTAACCTCTTCCGACATCAAGGTGAATGGTTAGTGCCATCATTAGCGAACAGCAGAGTTATCTTTTATCATACAGCCATATTGCTGCATTTTCTCTGTTCTTGTTTTCCCTCCTTTTCTAACCGGTGGTACAATGTTTCTTTCTGAATTTGCCGCCTTTCCCATCAGTTTCACAGTTCTTCCTTCTGGGTAGTTTTCCAGTGACTTCGTTTCCTTTTGGAATGTGCATTTATGCAGTCTTCTAACTTGAGAAGCCAGAATATTGTTGGTGCGTGAAGTGTCTTTGATGTCTTTGGATTTAGCCGCTAGCTTGAAGCAGCTGGCAATCGAACATAAACTCCTGTACTTGGGCATTCATGCTTGAACCAGAAATGACTTTGTCATCTTCACTGGCTTTTATTAAGCAGCCAGCAGCTGCCTTGGAACTATGACTTACTACAGTGAGCTCGTTCCCTTAGAATGTCACTCTCTTTTTATTCTCAAAATAAGTGGTTCTTTTTTTAATTTCTTCCCAAGCAAATCTCTGGCATCAATAGTAACAGTAATAATAGTATCTCACACTGTGTAGCTCTTTATGGTTTATGAAGCATGTTAGAATCCATTAACTCATTTTGAATTTCATAGTCATCCTGGGATGCCAAATATCATCACCTCCAAATTACAGATGAGAAAACTACAGCTTGGAGATGTCAAATGACTTCCTGCTGGTTACATGCCTAATCAGTGCTGTATGGCCAAACCTAGAAATTAGGTTTTTTGACACTAAATTGAGTGTTTTATACATTTCATTATGCTGACATTTTTAGCAAAACCTATGTCAGCATTGGAATATCGCTAAGAGAAATTTTTATACTCCCTGAGAAATAAGTTCCAGCTACCATTTCTGAGATAAGTTCTAGGCCTGGGCTTGTTTCCAGTGAACTGAGTGTCTGGCTTACTTCCGGTGCTCCAGCGTTGAGAGCTTCTGCTGCGGGAAATCATGGCAGGGAGTTCTACTGGCTACCATGTTGCCCAAGCGAACCCAGCATCCTGCGTGGATGATGCCCTCTGGGGCTGTGAAAAGGGGCAGGTCCCAGTATGGTGACCAAAGCAAAGATGGCCTTTCTTATGCAAGCAAGTGTATGATGGATAAGAAAAGGTTTTGTGAACTATGTAATAATGTACAAATGCAAAGGACCATGTGCCTTGCGCATCTTGCCTGCTTGAATGAGTGATTTTTCTGTGAGTATTCTGAAGTATCTCTCTGTGAGTATTGGTCTGTTTGTTGCTGCTGCATTTTACAAACTCTGTTCACCCTTCTGTACTGCATCCCACAGAGAGACACCCTAGGAACTTGGAATGAGTATCAAATAATGTGTGCATATTCGTTATAACCTGGGCTGGGGTCTTACCTCACTATCTTCCCTACCAATAGTGAGCTGTTAGATTCAAATGGATGATCTAGGAAGTGACTGTATTTTCCATAACGTTTAAAAAGATCTATTGAAGAATGCACATTTAAATGCACACACACACAGACACACACAGAGATATGCACATACACCCTCCTAGGGATTTTTTGTTTTAATTCAAGCTATCAACATGTTTCTAGAATGAAGAAGTCTTTTTTTTTATTCAACTAACCAAGACCAAGAAAATCTGTTTTTCTTTTGTCCCTTAATAAATCTCTCTGAAGTATCCCACTAATTTTTAATGCTGACCACTACTCAATATTTTCAGACTATTGTAGCACTAGAGTACTTCTATCACCTTGGCAAGGCCCAGTTTTTTGTCATCGTAGACAATAGTAAATGGAGATTTGGAAAATTGGGACTTTGGGGCACATGAGAACTCTGACTTAAACCCCAGGCACCCTTTAGATGGAAGTAGCAGGATACAGTTTATCTATAAATGACTATATTTATAAAGATGCAGCTTGCGCAATAAAGGTGTTCTATTTTAGCATCCTCTATTTTAAAACCCAAAGAATGGAATGTTGTTCCACAAAACACTGCGTTTTCACTCTTTAAAAATTATTTTCTGGCTGTGTGCATTCCTCTTGGTGTGAGTGTCCTTTATTCAGCATGTGATGATGTCTTTGGTGCTGTGGGGTAGAGGACTCTGCTACCCTTTGCCTGTGTCTTTCTTGCTCTGTTTTTCTGTATTTTCATCTCCTTTCCCTGTCTCCTGGCTTTCCCATTTTCCCTCACCTCGATTATCCTTGACATAGATTAGATCTAAGTTGTACATTATTTGATGTATCTTTAGATTCTTATGTCCCTTGTATGTAATTTAAAAGACATGAAAAGTTGTAAACATCTCTCTGAAAATAAACTGAATTAAGTTGCTTTATACTTCTCTGACCCTCCATTGATTCCCTCCCCCCCCCCCCATCTCTTTGGGTCAGCAACTTTTCAATAGAAAGAAAAGTTTTCCTATCTTTGGTGTGGAAGATTGGACTAAATATGCAGTGACCTGCAAACCTACCCCTGAGAGTAGTCCTTCCTTACAAGAGTGTGTTTTCCAACAATTTGACTCTTTTTCCTCCTTAGTTCAGGATTCTTCTAATTTTCATTCTCCTTCCATTAAATTTCATAGAATGTGTGTACAGATCCCACTCTGAAGCACGCAATGCAACAGGAAGAAGAATCTTTTAGTCAGCCAAACTCATATCCTACCTAGCATGCACACAAAGGGGCATTTCAGCAATTGCTCGGGACCTAGGAGCTATTAATAGCTACGCATTCCACAGGGTTTCAGGGGAAAGTTCATTAGGGTAGGGGGCAGCGGAGGGGGCAGTGTTTGATTTTGTTTTGCAGAAAGCTTTATCAATCAATCCTAACTAATACATCAGATAAAGAGAGGGTAGCTAATAATGTCCACCAAGATATTAACACCCTCTGTTTTAAGCCTCATATGCTCCTTAGTGACCTCTTCTCGAATCTATAAGCAAACAAAGAAGTACTGCTTTAGCATATGAGAATTATTGCCTCTTCCTCAAGATGCTGAGTTCTTAAACTGAGGAACCTGAAAACATGCAGAGAATTGCTGACAGGAGCAGGTTAAACAGAAAGGAGGGACGCGTTCTCCTTCTGCTGAGGTTTCAGCACCATCTACTGTCCAGAAGATTAATCCTTCCCCACGTTGCAAATTGTGCATGACCGGGCACTGGGTTGTTACTTTGCGTGTAATGACAGTGGAAGGCACTGTCTTTGGAATTCATTGTCCTTGCCTCAAAGTGTACATTTCATTTTTTTTTTTTTGAGTTTAAGTAAATATTCACTTACTTTGTATCAGTCGATACAGCCAAATGCCCAGCAGATGCAATAATACATTTCTTTAATCAGCAAAGACCTCATTATGCCATTCTTATGCATTGTCTATGATGGAATTTACTTTATTTCACTGTCACCAATGGCATTTCTTTGGGACCCTTTTGCTCAGTGACTCATAAGGGAGAGTCACTCATGTGTAGTAGCTGTAAGAAATAGGCTTATAATCTCTGCTTCTCAAACAGAAAACATTCTATTTATTATTTGATGAAAATGTTTCTCCGTGGGTAAAAGATATCTCTAGTTCCCATTTATGATTCTTTTTTATCTTCTGTCACAGTCAGAGGCATGCCATAAAATGATTTTAATTATACCTTGACTTGAAGATACAATTTATTTAATTTGCCAGTGAGAACAGTCTTTTCCAATAGTCCTTTTATATTGTCATTTCTTTTAAATCATAAAGAAAGCTTCAAAAAGAAAATGGGAGAAGGTAAATTTAACATATCACTCCCTCCCCACCTCTTTTATTACTGGCTGTTTTGCTTGGGGAGTATTCTTATTCATAAAGGAAGCGTAGGCACCTACAGAAAATTCTTTGCATTTAGAAAGGTGTCCTGGATGAGAAAACCGGCTACTAGAACATGGCACAAATCTAACTCCAGGAGAGGTTTGCTTCTCCTGGTGATGTGTAAAAATGAGAGCAAACAAGTTGACCATAAATGATTTTAAGACAAATTATACCTTGCTTATTAAAAACAAACAAAAAACTCCTTATTAATAGTTGTAACGAAGTTAAGAGATTGGGGAGGCAATCAGGAGCGTGTGGGTGTCATTAGAACAGTCATCATAATTAAATAGGTGCTTTATGCTACACATTCTGACCAGGCAAATCTAATAACTTTGATTATCGTTTGGCTGCTTGCTTCCCAAGGACCTGTACTTGGCCACCCTCAATTGGCTTGCGCATAGCAGTTTCCATTTGTGGCAGTCAAGCTTATTAAACAGCTCCGCTTCCTGTATTTTCCCCAGTCCTTGAAAATAGATCAGTAAGCACTCTTCTCAGGGGCGATTTGTAAATTGCTTTACAGAAGGCTCTGGTTTGTGCTCAGTCGGACTGGGGTCAGAATTTGCCTTGTGTTTTCTTCTGATGTCATTTGTCAAGTTGCACAACTCGTTCAAAAAACCAGGTCATAATACTGCGTGGCAGTGCTTTTCGGCATGAATCAATTAAAAACCTCAACTCATGAAGGTGCCCTATGCCATTGCTGTGTTATTTCCGCCACCGAAAAGGGAAGATTTACTTGTCTTTCGCCAAGATGAAATTATTGTTCTTTTTCCAGTTGGTTCCTCTTCCCGTCTTCATGTAACAAAGTCATATTTTAATTGTGTTAACAAAAAGAGAAGTAAGATAAATAAGGATGTTGTTGAGAAAAAATAACGTATGTTTGTTTTAAAATCTTAAAAATTCTCAATTCATGAGCATAGCTACTCAATAGAAAACAAATCTTAGTGAAAAGTAAATATGTCTAAAAGAAATCAAATCTCTAAATGATTTCCAAAAGAATAATAATTATAACCAAAGTACATATTTAGAAACAAACCAGTTATATAGATATATTGTCTGGATGATGATACACTCCATAAATTTTATTTCATTGGGATATTTTGGCAGTTAAAGTTTATGCCTAAAGTTAGGGCCTGGATCTAGGCTCCTGGCTCCTTGCCAGGGAACTAGGGCAAACAAAAAAAATTCTACTTAGATTTCAGATCTTTTTTTGTGTTTATTGTTTTTTATGTTATTCAGTTATTTCAAAATATGCGGGGTACAAATATTTTTGGTTACATGGATAGCTTTTGTAATGCTTGAGTCAGGGTTATAAGAGTGCCCATCACCCAGATGGTGTTTGTTATACCTATTAGGTGAGTTTTCACCCATCCCCTCTTCTTCTTTCCCCCTGCTTGATTTCCACTGAGTTTTTCTTCCCTCTGTGCACATGTGTGCCCATCAGTTAGTTCCAATGTAATAGTAACTATATGTGGTGTTTGTGTTTCCATTCTTTAGATACTTCACTTAGGATAATGGTCCCCAGTTCCATCCAAATTGTTGCAAAAGGCATTAATCCATCCTTTTTATGGCTGAGTAGTACTCCATAGTATACATATACCACATTTTGTTAATCCACTCATGAATTGATGGGCACTTGGGTTGTTTCCACATCTCTGTAGTTGTGAATTGTGCTGCTATAAACATTCCAGTTCAGGTATCTTTTGATAAAATGACTTCTCTTCCTTTGGGTAAATACACAGTACTGGGATTGCTGGACCAAATGGTACATTTACTTTTAGTTCTTTGAGGAATCTCTATAATGTTTTCTATAGAAGTTGTACTAATTTGCAGTCCTTCCAACAGTGTATAAGCATTCCTTTCTCTCTGCATCCACACCAGCATCTGGGTTTTTTTTGTTTGTTTGTTTGGTTGGTTTTTTTTTTTTTTTGGACTTTTTAATAAATGCCATTCTAACTGGGTTAAGGTGATATCTCATTGTGGTTTAAATTTGCATTTCCCTGATGATCAGTGATATTGAGCATTTTTTCATGTTTGTTGACTATTTATCTTCTTTTGAAAAGCTTCTGTTCATGTCTTTTACCCATTTTGTAATGGCATTGTTTATTTTTTTCTTGCTGATTTGCTTAAGTTCTTTGTAGATTCTGGTTATTAGCCCTTTCTTGGATGCGTAGTTTGTGAATATTTTCTCCCATTCTGTAGGTTGTCTATTTGTTCTGTTCATTATTTCCTTAGCTTTGCAGAAGCTTTTTAGTTTAATCAGGTTCCATTTATTTATTTTTGTTGTAACTGTCATTGCCATTGGGGTCTCCTTCATAAATTCTTTGCCTAGGTCAATGTCTATTATAGAAGACCTTTTCTCTACATTTTCTGGTACAGTTCTTATGGTTTTGTGTCTTACATTTGAGTCTTTTATCCATCTTGAATTAATTTTTGTGAGTGTTGAGAGATATGGATCCTGTTTCATTCTTCTGAATATGGCTATCCAATTTTCCCAGCCCCATCTATTGAATAAGGGTTCTTTTCTCCAGTGTATATTGTTGTCTGCTTTGTCAAAGATCACTTGGCTGTATGTGGATAGTTTTGTATCTGGGTTCTCCATTCTGTTCCATTGGTCTAGGTCTCTATTTTTGTGCCAGTACGATGCTGTTTTAGGTAATATAGCCTTGTACTATAGTCTGAAGTCTCATAAATTGATGCCTTCAGATTTGTTATTTTTGCTTAAGACTGTGTTGGCTATTTGGGCTCTTTTCTGTTTCCAAACAAAGTGTAGAATTATTTTTTCTAGATCGGTGAAATATGACATTGGTATTTTGATGGGGATTGCATTGAATCTGCAAATCACTTTGGGTAGTATGGGCATTTTAACAAGAGCAGACCAAACCTGAAGTCAGCAGAAGAAAAGAAATAACTAAGGTCAGAGCAGAACTAAACAAAATGGAAAACAAAAAACAATGCAAATGACCAATGAAACAAAAAGTTGGTTCTTTGAAAAGATAAACAAAATTGATAGACATCTTGTTAGATTAACCAGGAACAGAAGAGAAAAGACCCAAATAAGCTCAATCAGCAATGAAAAGGGAGATATTACAACTGATACCACAGAAATACCAAATATCATCTGTGAATACTATGAAAATCTCTATGCACAAACTCTGTAAGGTAGAGGAAATGGAGAAAATCCTGGAAACACATAACCTCCCAAGACTCAATCAGGAAGAAATAGAACACCTAAACAGACCAATAATGAGCAGCAAGATTGAAGCGGTAATAAAAATATCTTTCAAAAAAACACAAAGTCCTGGACCAAATGGATTCACAACCGAATTTTACCAGACCTACAAAGAAGAACTGGTACCCATACAGTAGAAATTATTCTATAATGAGGGAGGGAATCCTTCCCAGCTCATTCTACAAAGCCAGTATCACCTTGATACCAAAGCCAGGAAAGGATACAACAAAAAAAGAAAACTACAGACCAATATCCCTTATGAATGTAAATGCAAAAATCCTCAATAAAATGCTGGCAAACAGAATTCAAATGCACATCAAAAAAATAATCCACCATGAGCAACTGGGCTTCATCATAGGGATGCAAGGATGGTTCAACATATGTAAATCTATAATTGTGATCCACCACATAAACAGAAGCAAAAACAAAGACCATATGATCATCATCTTAATAGATGCAGGAAAGCATTTGACAAAATCCAGCACCCTTTCATGTTAAAAATCATTGACAAACTAGGCATAGAAGGAACATGTTATATCACAAAATTATAAAATCCATATATGACAAACCAACAGCCAACATCATATTAAATGGAGAAAAGTTGAAAGCATTCCCACTGTTAACTGGAACAAGACACGTGTGTCCACTATCACCACTTCTATTCAACATAGTGCTGGAAGTCCTAGCCAGAGCAGTCAGACAAGAGAAAGAAATAAAGGGTATCCAAATCAGGAAAAAGGAGGTCAAACTATCACTTTTTGCTGATGATACGATCTTGTATCTAGAAAACCCCAAAGACTCCACCAAGAGACTCCTGGAATTGATAGATAAATTCAGCCAAATCTCAGGTTACAAAATCAATGTACACAAATCAGTAGCATTTCTATACACCAATAACAGCCAAGCTGAGAGTCAAATCAAAGACTCAATACCATTTACAATAGCTACAAAGAAAATAAAATACCTAGGAATATACTTAACCAAGGAGGTGGAAGATCTCTACAAAGAGGACTACAAAACACTGAGAAAAGAAGTCACAGATAACACAAACAAATGGAAAAATATATCATGCTCATGGATTGGTAGAATCAATATTGTTAAAATGTCCATACTACCAAAAGTGATTTACAGATTCAATGCAATCCCCATCAAAATACTAATGTCATATTTCACAGATCAAGAAAAAATAATTCTACACTTTGTTTGGAACCAGAAAAGAGCCTGAATAGCCAAAGCAATCTTAAGCAAAAAGAACAAATCTGGAAGCATCACATTACCTGACTTCAAACTATACTACAAGGCTACAGCAACCCAAACAGCATAGTATTGGCACAGAAATAGAGACAGACCCTTCACATATTTGAAAACCACTAGCATGTCTCTCTTAATTTCTCTTTTTCATGCTGAATACTTTCAGTTATTTAGCTGTTACAGATTTATTATATCCCTCACCAACTCAGGTGTATTAATCTATCAATGAATCCAAACCATGTTCCTAGTAAGCTGTGGTCTGACTAATGAAAAATAAAACCAAATTCTTATCTCTCTAAACTGGAACACCACATGTTATTAATGCAACCTAAGATTGCATTGTCTTTCTTTGGCAGCTACATGGACCCCTTGGGGACTGAAATGTTCAAGTTTTATCCATGTGAACTGCAAATCCCCTAGTGTGTACCTATGTAGCTGATTTTTTTTAGTGTATCTTTTTGCCTTTACCCTATTAAATCTCATCCTAGGTGAAAAGGCTGGTCCTGCTTGAAATCACTGTGAACCTTGATTCTCACCTAATGTTTAGAGTATTCTTTTTTGATGTATATTTTATGCAGAATTGATAAGTACAGTTTATCTGGCATGGATTTTGTCTTTATTGAAAAAATGGATTCAACTATAAGTGCCAAAATTCATCCCTCAAGATGCTACCTGCAGGATTATTGTCATCATTAATTAGCAGTCTTTGCTGTAGCATTTAACTATTATTAAAAATAATTCTCTGTCCAGTCTTTTCTTGTCATTTGAGGTGAGCTTGGCATCAACTCTTTGACTAGCTCCAGGCCTTTGAAGAATTTCCATTTTTTAAATTCTCCTTATAAATATTAATTTTTTAAAAAAGAAGCTACAACACTACTGAAAGTTACCATCAAAACCGTTTACAGTCAAGAAATTTGCTAACAGAAGGGATGTGTCTCCTTCTATGAATGAAGATGACTAAAATATACATTAGATATTTTCCTGATAGGCAACAAGTGAATACCTTGACACTGTGAATAAAAGGTGAAAAAATTATAAACTAAAATAAAGCATTGGTATGGCATAGGGAAACCAGCATCAAAAGGGAAATCTTATCCTATGGACCCCAAGTGCTTGTTTTCTACAAATAATAAGAGCTGTAAATCAGAAAGTCTTTCCACCAACAGTGAAAGTTGGAATATCACATGGCTTAGATAAGTGTTGTGATTTATATATCTAATTGTTATGATTATTAACTGAGTGGTTATTAACAACTTCATGGTTGTTACAATCTTTACAACAAAACAGTTTATCTTATGTCATGTGTACAATATAGAAAAGACTATAGAAAGTAAAAGAATTCTTTTTATACTCTAGGAGGATTAAGCGGATGGTAAATATGTGTTTTTAAGTATCAGTCCTCTGGAGTTCTAGACTTATCATTCTCTGCAGCATGAACCAACCACAAGTAGGGACGTTTAGGCGTGTTGTTGGTCCTATTTATTGTTGCTATTTAATTACATACAAATTCAGCCATCAATTCACGTCTTGAGTTGTAATTGCCTTTGAGAGTTCTATGCTCATAACAATAGCTGACGCGACTCTTCAGAATAAAAGTCATAAATATAGGTTCTTCCTGATTTTGATGAATTAAAACCAAAGAAGGGGAGACAGCTTGTTTTGCAAGAAGCCATCTGTTTATTTGTGTACAGTGTTTGTATTCAAATTTAAGGAAATTAATCAAGTAAAAAGCATCAGAATTCACAACACAGAAGACAGGAGTGCTGAACAAACACACACTTTGAGAAAACAAAGTAGCTAATGAGATTTTGAACCTCTTTAGTTTAATCTTCTCTAGTCCCAAGGAGACCTCTCTGGTGTGTGTACAGTGCATTGATTCTTGCTACTTCAGGGCTCAGAACGTGAATCGGCGACATGTGCTAAGTTAATGAATTAGCAGCATTCAGCACAGCAACTGAACCAAGCCTTTATTTAGGGAATTTCTCTGGTTCTTGGTTAACAGGCAGCTGAGTTTACCAATAATAAAAATTCTATCCCAGATCCCTACATGTGCATAAAGAGATGAACGTTTCTTTAGGAAGCAAATGTCATTCAGAACTGCGAGCCAGAATTTCAAATGGCTCTAGGCTTTGGGGTATGTGCCAACTCCTTGCTGCTTGCCCAGAAGTTGTCAGGAGATAGGGAGACAAGATGTTTTTAGGGACTGGAGCCTGGGCATTTGACTCCACACTCATAAGTCTGATGTGTAAGCTTAGAGCTAGAGCCAGCATTTTAGACATAAAATCATCACTGCTTGTTACCTGTCTAAGGCAGTAACTTCATTACGCACGCAGCAAAGCTCTCTGCAACCATCTGCACCCCATGGCAGGAATTCTTTGAATTCTTTCAGCATTTAAATATCTTCAGTTGACTACTCACAGTCAAAAGTGCAAATTTCCTTATTACACCCTTAGACTTGTTCTCTGGATGATTTGTGTATGGAGAGCGTGTTTTCAGCAAAACAAGCAGAGGTAGAATAGCACGAGAGACCATTTCTTAACCACTCTGAGACATCAGTCTCCTCATCTGTTAAATAGGGATGGTAACAGTTGCTCTGTTAGGAATAAATGAAATAATCCATGCAAGACACTTAACAGTGCTAAGGGGCTCAGTTATTATGAATGTTATTATTCTCTCAGCCTCCATTGTATCTGCTACCCACGTAACACACAATACATGCTTGATGGATAAATCAACAAAAGAATGTATTACAGTGAAAATCTAAATTGCAAAATCAGTGCTATTTGAAGTAGAATTAGGCAACATCTTTGTCAAATAAAAACCACAGTGGTACATAATTTTAGCCTGGGATTACCTATTTCAGTTTTCATTTTATAGATGAGGAAAATTTAAATTCAAAAATGTCAAATGACGTATTAAGTCAAAATGGAGTTATTCCTGGATTTTTCCTTAGAATAATATTTGCTCTTAACCTCCTTTCCTCATTTAAAAACAAAATCTTATTCTGTATCTGTTCCTGAGGGTCAGTGAATCAATGGAGCAGATTTTTATTATGTGGCTCACAAAAGCCTCAGGTTTTAAAATAAGGGATTTTCCATCCCATTGCCTCTCAGCTGGCAGTACCCCTGTTGTTCACTATTCATTTCATGGACATGACTCATCCAACAGTGACTAAAATCACATTAATCCACTTATCATGATTTTTTCCTATTTTCAGAAAACAGCAAAAGTATATCCCACTGCTAGTTTATAATCTATTTAGGACAGAGATTTCCCTTTTCTAACAACTTGAGATGTTTTCTTTCCATATTTGGATAAAAGGGTAAAAAAAAACTGTTTTAAATATTCCATTTAAAAAGGAAATTTTAGTATGGGTTGTGGAGAAGGAAGACCCATCAAAGTTCTCCTATGAGATATAATTTCAAAATTCCCGGCTGAGATTTTAATCCAAGGGGTTCACTTAATAAATATTTGTATACCTCACAGCCTGAAACACAACCCTGTGACTATGGAAGAGAATTAACTAATATTCTTTTATTGTTTGGTTTTGATTTGTCTCCTTTGTAATTGTTTGATTGGTTTGGTTTAGTTTAGTACATAGATATTTTCAGAATATGGCTGAATACAAAATTTTATTCTTTAAGCATATATATATGGCCTTTGTATTGAATTCAGACTGCTTCTCACCCTTGTACTCTCTGACACCATTTGTGAAATCATATTGCAGTGAAAATTGAGGCTGGGCAGGGTGGCTCACACCTATAATCCCAGCACTTTGGAAGGCCCAGGCAGAAGGATTGCTTGAGCCCAGGAGTTCGACACCAGCCTAGACAACATAGTGAGACCCCATCTCTACAAAAAATTAAAAAAAAAAAAATTATCCAGGCACTGGGTTATGTGCTTATAGTCCCAGCTACTTGGAAGGCTGAGGCAGGAGGGTTGCTTGAGCCCAGTTCAAGGCTGCAGTGAGCTGTGATGGTGCCACTTGTGGACGAAAAAAATCCAAACTCTGAAATATTTAAAGGAAGTTTATTCTGAGCCAAATTTGAGGACCATGACCCGGAGGCACTCCCAAGAAACCTTGAGCGCACTGTGGCTGGGTTACGGTTTGGTTTTATACATTTCAGGGAGACAGGGGTTACAGGTAAAGTCATAAATCAATACGTGGGAGGCGTACATTGGTTTGGCCTGAAAAGGTGGGACATCTTGAAGGGGGAAGGGGGGGAGGGGGGCTTAAAGGTTATAGGTGGGTTTAAAGATTCTTTGGCTGATAATTGGCTGAGAGAGTTAGGCTTTATCTGAAAGACCAGAAAGGAAATGCTCAATTTAAGATAAAGGTGTGAGCACTCTGGGAGGTCCGGACAGGAGAATGTTTCAGGTTAAGATATGCTTATGCTAGGATGCTTGAGTTAAGGTGGGTACTTTCTATCTTTTAGGTGATGTTAATGCTATCAGGTTTGGGAAATAAACTGCACTTTATTTGGTTAACAAAACCTGCTTAGTGGGAATTTTACCATTTGTGAGCATGACTCATCTGGCCTCCTTAAGAAGGATTTTGAGCAAAAGAAAAAGATCAGAGTTCAGTCCTCACCTGGCAGAAGCTGCTGCGGTATGCGCCCCACCGGGCATGCTCACTCCTCTGACCAAGCTTTGACTGCCGGGCGGGCAACACCTCGCCCGCGGTGTGCCTCCCCAGTGTCCCGGTCCCTTTAAATCGGACCAGCCCGTTGCTAGGCAACGGCGGGGCCCGCGCTGGCGCTGCACTGCAGAGGCTTAGCCCAGGCCGGCCCGGCCGGGTCGCGGTGGCCAGCGCCGAACAAGGGGCTGCCGCCCGCCGGTGGTGGCCGGCTTCGGGAAAGAGGGGACAGTGCTCTCCAGACCGCACCCACGCTTCCAGGTATGTCTGCGGGAGGGAAAGCCTGGGCTCCCCTCGGCTCGCCCCTCTTCTTCCCCAGCACGGGGGTCGAAGGGGCGGGGAGCCAGGGTGAAGGTGCCCGCGTCCCCACCTCAATCCCCACTGCAGGTTTTTTCCTCTCTTTAGAGCCTCAGGCTGGAGCTGGCGAGCGTTTGGGAGGGAAGGGAACAGGGCGTGGAAGTGAAGGTGTGGAAGGAGGAGTGGGGTCAGGCCTCTCCCACCGCCCGACAGCCACAGGGTTGGGACTGGGGAGGTAGAAAGTGTCACCTGCAATGGGGGTCGGAGCAGCCCCGGGACTGGAGCCACCTTCTCGCCACTGGAAGCAGTGATGGCAGGAGTTTCAGTTAACCATTTACAGAGAAAACCCCCAAACTATGCATACAAAGATACAGCTTTATAGCAAGAATGTGACTCTCATACTAATAACGTCTCAGCCTTTGGAATTAAGGTGACTCCCCCCATCTTTTCTTCTAGAAGGAATAATTTCACACTAATAACAAAGAATTGGGGGAGTCATAACCGTTCACAGGGCCCGGTTTTCAATGGTACTTTGCTCCCCCCTCAATAGTTGCTGGACAATGGAGAAGACAATTTGTCCCGTGAAGTGGACACTTGGCCCATATGTCAGGACCCTGACAGATTAAGGCAAAAATCAGGATAACTTCCCCTTTTAATGTTTTTCAAATTAACTGCACTCTGAGGGAGAGAGGGAGGCAAGGCCTAGGCTCCAGCCCTTTGTAATATAGTTCCTGGCATGCTCTTTAATACTGCCATTGCCTCTAAGCATACTGCTGTCCCCTCCACCAGTGGTCTCTCATTGTTCAATAGGTGCTAAAGATGGAGATATACTGTGCTGAATAAAATGTCACCGTGATTCTTGTCCCATTTGATATTTGTATTGCTTGGGGAAGAAAGACTTAGTGGCATAATAGTTGGGAAAATGGGTTGACAACTTAAAAAGAGAAATTACCTCTGTCTGGCATCACATTTCAGATAGGCCAAATGACATTCTATCATTTGTAATTTTAATCTACATCTGAGATATAAACATGAATTTGGGCATTCTGGTTAACTATATTACCCAATTTCACTGAGGGAAGTGGATTTTTTTTTCCGATTCAAACTGGAGAAGGAAAGTAATGACATCCAGTAGAAGACCCTGGGCCTCAGGAAGTGTAAGTACAGTTGTGTTGGCTGATATCTTGTTATGGGTGTTTAGGAGCACAGAGTCTCACCCAACATAAATCCTCAACCTTTTAACTAGCTCATCAATCTGCATGGTCAGTGCACTTTGAAGGAGGCCTCATAGAAATACAAAAGAAAAGTGTCCTGAAGACTTTAGCTAAACCAAATAAGCTTTAAGGGAAAAAGAAAAGTCCTTTCCCTAAAATGTCACCCAAAAAACTTTGTAAGCCAGAGGAGCAATTATAAGTATTTTTTTTTTAAAAAAACCTCAATTAGGGTCAAAGCCTTATAGAATTTTTAGGAAGAATATTAAGGATCATTCATTCAACCAATATTTATTGAGGTTTACTGTGTTTCAGGTGACAGAGATACAAAGACAAATAAGATGCCAGGCCATCATAGAATATTGGTATAACCAAGATCTGTATGAAATGCTGTAGAAGCACAGGGAAAATTCAAGAGTGCAAAGTCATCCTTGCTAATCATCCAACTAATACTCTTGTATTTCAAAGAAGTTATTGGTGGCTCTGAAAAACAGTGGGGCATTTGGAAAATTCTTGGTAAAGCAATTGGTGATAAAATGCAAATACATTAGGCTCTAGAAAAGACTACCACTTTTGTGCTTAGATAGACTCAATTTAGCTTCAGAAATTTGGGGACATCAACAACTAAGTTACAGGAGTTAGGGACAATTCTTCTGTGGTGATGAAGATTAAATTAATCTAAGATCAGATGTTTAGGTTCCCCTGTGCTTACTTTAATGTACCTGCTTTTTTTTTCAAACTAACTTTTTCTGAGGTCAGATGACTTTGGGCTGGCCACTTTGGAACACATATCTTTGGAGAAGGGTTAGGTTGTTTAGCCAGCTGGTTTATGATCAAAGGGAGGATAAAGAAAACCTAAAAATGAACAAAACCCATGGTTTACAGTACACTTTAGCAACTGCTTCCATTTTTTCCATCATTCATTTCTGTTAAGCACCTGTGAAATAGGTACATTGTTTCTATTTTACACATGAAGAATTCGAGGCTCCCAGCAGTTAAATCTTCATGCAGTTCTGAAGTGTGGAGCCAAGATATCTGACTCCTTCAGTCTTTTTTCCCACCATAGTCCATACTCAATTCCTTTCTCAATGATTTCCCTTTCCTTCTTCCCCACAATTTTTGCAGAATAAAACATATTGATCCACCTTAACTTCAGACAGTTCATTTGGGTCCTCATTTTTGTATTTAATGTTTTTCTGCAAGTCAGTCAAAGAGGGTGGAGTATGCGGAAGCTCCCCTAGAGGGGGCAGGTCAGAATCTTCTCTTTTGCAAAGAGGGTAATGATGGCAGTGTTTTGTGCCTGGATACAGTGGAAGCAGAAAAAAAAAAATGTTGAGAACCACTGCTTTGAAGTGAGAACACATTGGACAATTGAGCCAAGAAGCAAAGCTAGTGACTTCCTTTGTAGCAGACTTTTTTCCTATTTTGGCTGAACAGTTTTTTTGAGGGTCTGGAGAACTGAAACCATTCAAAAATAAAGGGAGAAAGTGCCTTGTGCTAAGAGGGTCCCTTTGTCTTCACCTTACTGCCCCTGTGCAGTGACTAAAAGCCATGCCCCTAGTTGAGAGCTGCTGAGGAGCTAAGGGTAGTGACAGAAGGTTGGTCAACACGGTTGGAGGTGACCTTTTCCAACCATATTCCTGGTTTACAAAGTTTGAGAGGCAAAACTCTTGTGAGGTGGAAAAAAAGCCTCTGGCGTTCTTCCAGAACTGTTTTCCAGTCCCTGATTACTCCTGCCTGGAAGAACAATCACGTTTTGCAGGCAGATCTAGATTTATGCAAAGAGATGGTCCTGAAAATTTAAAATCAAATTCTAATGTAAATGGGGTAAAGCAACAAAACAAAAATCTTTGATTTATGTCATCAAATTTCCCCAAAGCATGTGACTTAAAATATGAATATTTCAGAAAAGAAATAATTAAATTTTACAACCACCTAAATATGAGTATTCTTCCCAGGGCCCCACCTTAAAAATAAAACTGAGATGGTGTTGTGGATTTCTCCTTTCACGATAAGCAGCATTATTATTTTCTGGAGCTATTTGAAGATAGATATGCATTCACCTAAGATTTTTATGGAACAGCGTACCTAAACATTTGTAATAAATGATCATTACTCTTTGCTTAGTTCCCAAAATTTATGTTATGTTTATCATATTGCATTATAAATTCATTTTCACTTTATTTTATGAGTGGTTCCCAGATTCTTTAGGTGAATATAAACCACTTCCATGAGACAAGAGATCCCTTACTCCACAAAAGTGTCCTACTACTTTGCCACTACAAGAAAAAAAAAGTCACCAGAAGATGAATGGTGATGTTTTCTGGGAGACACTAACTAGAACCATTAGAAGTCCATTATTAATTCATGCCAGACACAAATGAATAGATGTAGTCATATTATAGACTCCCATGCCAGAGACTTCTGGGGGATTGCTGTCTTAGACCACTGATGTTATTTTTGTCATATGACTTTATATTGTTTTCCTTTCTGTATTCTGACTAATTTCTATTTTTCATTCCTCTTGGGTCTCCTTCCCCTACCCTTCAGACCTTCATTATCCAATGTAGTGTTGGGTAGGCACTTATGATAATAAATGTTCACAACTGACCTGCTAAAGAGGCATGCTTACACTTTCAGTAATGGCTTCTGGTTTGGTTTGCCTTATGCCACAACAAATTATCTGATTAAGTTTATTGAGAACAAAATGGCCACCAGGCCAAGGTAGAGAAGTGTCATTTTTTTCAAAGCATATTCCTTGTTCTTGCCAGAGAACACTAATGCCATACTTGTTCTGCATAAAAAAAAAAAAAAAGCAGTGCAATTTGCAAAGAGAAAACGAGACTGGCAGCTTTTACCCCCAGTCTGGGCTTTGCCACACTCTGTGACTAGATTTGGGAACAAGCCCTTAAAGGATATCTTGCCAATGAAAGAGAGGGGAAAAAAAGGAGCAGCTCAGAAGACCCCTTGACCCTGTCCTGTGTAAGCCATGGGAGGGAAATTCCAAAAGGCTTTTCAAACCTTTCTCTTTCTGTTCTTTGATATATGACATGCAATTCTCCTTCCCCTCCCCCCTTCAGTTTTCCTCTCTCCTTTTGTGGCCCTTTAAAAGATACCTAAGCTCTGAAAATAGTGGGTTGTTTTCTTTCAGTTTGTCAAATGAAACCTAGCAGTTGAATAAAGAGGACTGTTAGAACAAGCACTGATCTGGGAGACAGGGTCCTCAGTTTTACCACTGCAGGCTGTGCAGCGTTGGTCAAGTCACTTAACATCCCTGGGCCTCAGTTATAAAATAAGTGACTCTTCCCAGTTCTGTGAAGAGCATTGGCTGTATAGGGTTCATTGAAAGATGTTTCATTTCAAACGCCCATGAAATTATACAGAAGCTCAGGGAAGAAATGTAGTGAAAATTTAAAAATATATGTGTGCATACATGTGAGTGTGTGTGTGTGTTTTGCCAAAGATTTATGAGAGAGTTGGACATAGAAGTCACTTTTTCACGGAGCAAAATTATTTAAAAAATGAATTTTGTATTTTAACCTTTATCTATGCCCAGACCTCTATCTCACATGTGTCGTTATTGCTATCTCCAGGTATAAACGTGACCTCACTTTACTTGCCCCTGTGGTCAACTCCTTCCTGATCAATCCCACCAATGCCCTTCCTCCAGAAGAGGAAGGAGGAGGAGGAGGAATAGTAAGGTAGGAGGAATAGTAATCTCTCTGCCATTGCTACCTGATTAGAAGCATTTTTATCTTTTACACAATTGCCCAGTAAAAATTTGACTGCTAAAAGAAACGTGTGACTGGCAGTTAGCATCACCCTCTTTTCTCCTGTCTCTCTTCCTTTCCTTTATGATTAGTGTCGTAATTCCTGCTCATTTGCATTCATTAATTCTAGAGAGGAGGGGAACAGGATAATGATAATGTTACTCTTTAAGAATAGATCATAGATGCTTCTGGATGGTGACTAGTAGAATAATAAAAGTGAGAAAGGACTATTTCAAGAGAAAAGAGATGACACTCCAATGGCAAATACATACCATGAATTTCAAGTCTGAGTTTATCACTATGGTCTGATTGACTAAACTTCCATAAAGCTCACCTTATGGCTTTTGAACCAATCATTTTAACACTTTCACTTTACCCTCATCTCCAAAGAGTTCATTTTAAGAATATTTGTACCTTCACTTTTCCTCAAAGCCAAGTAGTTGCCAGTAGGGATGTACCCTTGGGGATAATAAGTTCCTTCCCTCTTTTGTGGGGGAGGGAGAGAAGCGTGGTCAGTACCTGTAGGTATCAAGTTTATTCCTTGGTAACCTGTAGCAAGGAAAATCTGTAATTTAAAATAAACTACTGTTACTAAAAAGGAAAGACTGGAGAGATAATACACCAAAAAGTAGTTATCTCAGGACCATGGGATTATGAAGGAGATTCCTTTTGTTTGGGGGAGTTTCTTTGTATTCTCCAAAATTGCTACAAATAAATCAAATATTAATTAAGAAATAAACACAGCACTTGCCATTTTTCATTACCAGGAGGAAATTACATTTGCATGCATAGTTAAAATAGATGCAGGCATATTTTGATTTTTCTCAGTGGTGATGCTACAAATATATTACAGCAAATTGATGTATTAAATGAATAAAGTGACCCTTTTCTCTTCACCATTTAGGGGTAACTTCAGCTACCATGGGCTTCAGATGCTAGTGTCCCTTCAAAAGTTGTTTGAGTTCTTTCTCTTTTCCCTCAAAAGTAGTTACTAATCAAATATTTCAGTGCTTCAGGAAAGGATTCCTTTTGAATAGGGAAGATTCTTTTTGAAACAAAATAATCATCCTCTAATTTTTATAAATTTGGGAAGTTGGTTGTGATTTACTATGCTTAGTTTTCACCTAAAAACTATACTCGGAGTCAGTATCTTGAGGAAAACACATTTGGTGGTATTAATATTTTCAATTGTTGACATTAGGTTCTCATCATGAAATTGCTGTCAAAATGGATAGAATTCTGTACACTTGGCAGTCTTGCCTAAGAGCAAAGCCCAAGACTGGAATAGCAGGAATTTATAGGTCAAGACAGAAGGGTATTTGGCAGAGTTAGCCGTAAGGAAGTCTGCATGGTATACTGTACCAAAAGCAGCTCACATTTCATTAAGCCCTGATGTTTTAGTCACTTTAAAGAATGAATAAACAATAGTCCAATCCAAAAGAACTAGAAAAAAAATCAGACACATTGAAAGCACAGGTATTACCAATATTAACCTATTAATTTCGAATCATTTTTATTATTTTAAAGCAGTCTGTTTTCATGTGTACAGTTGCTTTGTCATAGAATTACTTTAT
Source organism: Lepilemur ruficaudatus (assembly GCA_963574885.1). Taxonomy (NCBI): domain Eukaryota; kingdom Metazoa; phylum Chordata; class Mammalia; order Primates; family Lepilemuridae; genus Lepilemur; species Lepilemur ruficaudatus. The sequence goes on along the minus strand of CAUYRT010039520.1, from coordinate 13,896 downwards.
CTACAATAAATAGTGTGTCAATTTACTGGTAAAATTCATAGGATCAAAGAATTTTAAAGCTAGAAGCATCCGTACAACTTAGCTCCTTCAGCCCCATCAATTTGTAAATGAGGAAACTGAGGCCCAAGTCACCCAGTGAGTTAGAGGAGGAGCCAGCCCTCAGATGTTCAGATTCCTTCACGCGTGAGCCAGCTACACTAGCTGCCAGTGTAAAAAATGTGCCTTGATTTTAAATTTTGTTTTTCAGATATTGGAAGAAGTGCCTGACAAAATGGCTGCTAGAAGAAAACACTGGAAGGAGAATATGTTTACTCCCTTTTTTAGTGCACAAGATGTTCTAGAATTGACTTCTCAGCCTGAACCTTCTGAACAAACAACTGTAGATAAAACCAAGAGAATAGAAGGATTTTATAATTTATCAGGTAGAAAGTTTCAAGAAGAAAATAAATTTAAGAGGAAAGAATATATTTCTCAACTAAATAAAAAAAAACAAGGACCAAATTTAAGAGAGAGAAAGGTAAACATTTCAAAGAATGTAGCAGACACAAATTCTGCCTCCTGTGAATCATCTAATGTGGATGTTGCAACAGAAGAAAGCTTTAACAGTGCAGAAGATCACTCTACCTGGAGTACAAAGAAATTACTACCACAACAAGACAAGAGGAAGAAATTTACCGAAGGAATGTCTCCAAAACTTAGCCTGAATCGTTTGAATGAAGAACTGGAAAAACTTAATATGAAGTGCAGAAAAATAGAAGAGGAATTTGAAAATGCTGAAAAAGAACTTTTGAACTCCAAAAAAGAAGTGTCCACAAAACCCCTAAATTTTGAAGAACCAGGGATAGCTACTTCAAAGAATGACTGGGAACTTCAAGCTTTAAGAAATGACCTATCTGAGAAAGCAACAAATGTAAAATACTTAACTGAAGAGCTCCAGCAAGCCAAAGAAGTCATCCACAAGTTGAATCTAGAAAACAGAGATTTGAAAGAAGCTGTTGGAAAGTTAAAGTATCAAACTGAGGTTGGAAATACACTCCTAAAAGAAGAAATGAAATTGTATTATCAATTTGAAATGGAAAAGATCCGCAGAGAGCTCGATGCCATCAAGAATGAACTGAGAGCTGAGAAGACCCTGCAAGCAAGAAATAACAGAGCCCTGGAATTGCTTAGAAAACACTTTGCTTCGGTGGTGACATCTTCAAGTACCCTTCACAGCTTTGCTGGGGATTTTTTTTAAAACTCAGAAAAAAAAAAAAAAGCCTTTCCTCAGGCAAGTTATTGAGCCAAATCAGTGCTGATTGTACTTTCTTTGTGCACCACTTAAAATGAATGTAATAGGATATAATTTTCATTTTTGGTGAATCAGAATATCTATAAAACATACAGATTTAACCTCAAGCCTTCTGCTTTCTCTTTTTAATGAAGTTAATGCAAGAGTCCAAATGGAAATGAAGCTTTGGAAATCTCTTTTTTTATATATTTATATTTATATATATATATACATATATATATATTTCACTCAAAAACACATAGTGGTTCACCAGATACCTTATGAATACAAATCAATAGCCATTTTGTGATCCTGTGAGTAATATTTCCTTGGCACATGAATATTCTTCCCTCTCTGTTCATTGATGTTAACAATAAAAATCTTGTTTATGTGTATAAGCATAAATACGTCTGTGGGTCTTGTAACTGCCTGTTCAAACTCAATGGGATACCAAAAATGTATCTGCTTTCTTTGGGGTCTAATTAGGCATATATAAACATCTCAGGAAAAATGCAGTTTTTTTTCTTCCCCCTGCTGTTTTCCTCATGATTTCTCCTTTGACCTGGTAGTGGTTCCCATAGACTAGAAGACTTAGAGACATTGCTGTGACCTTTGTTAGAGCCCTGCTTTTGTCAGCGGTGGCTTTTGTGTTTTCTTGTGTTGACCAGCAAGGGGCGTTGTTTACACAGTTCTTCCAAAATTCAACCAGGGGAAAATTTCTGAGCTTCTGTCTGGCTTACTTCACAAGCTGGTGGGGACTATGTTGAAATGTATTAATGTCATCTAGGTAAGCTTTTAGTGAGCTGGCTTAATTTATACGGTAATCCACCCCTGAAAGGGGCCCAGGCAACGACAGTTTGTTTTATACTTACAAAGAGTAAAAATGTACTGCCTCAATCCTTTTGGTGGAAGTGATAGGCCCGTTGATTCTTCGCATTTGTTTGTATCAGTCATCAAGAGTTCTTGTAATTGGAGCTCTGTTCGCATGGTGTTGTTAAGCCCAATGAACCAAATGTAATTGCAGACTATGAGGGTGGGATGCAATTGTAAAAGTTTAGGTATCTTCCCTGATGGGAAAATACCCACACTGGGAGTCAGGACACTTGGGTTCTAGTACCTGCTTTGCCATTAACTAGTTGGTTGACCTTCTAGGCCTTCAAGTCCTCATCTATAAAAGGAGGCAGCAGATCTGTCACCAAGATTCTGTTCAGTTCTAATGTTCTGTGATTTCACCTCAATGATTTTATTTGCAAGTGTTAACTATACCTGTGAGGAAGTAAAACTCCTGTGGCTTTGGATGCATTCAGTTCTAATACTTTGGGGAACCTACTTTGCAGACCCTCCTTTCAAAGGAAATATAAGCAGCCTCCTTTTTATAGTTCGAACATCTCCAAATATTATCAATAATAAATCAGTAGAGGGAGTAAGTGAGGTTATTTCTCTTCCTTTCTCTTGTTTCCTCTTTACTCATTAAGGTTGGAGATGGCACTGAATGGAGACAAACTAAGCAGACCTGGAGGCTGAACAAGACTTGTCTGGCCTGGGAAGATGGGACTAAATTGGAAGATGATAATCTTTGGAGCTTTCTGTCTAAGTCCTGATAAACTTAACCTGGACCCTGGCAGCCTGCCTCCAAGGGGGAGATGACTTTCAGTTTTTTGGCTTCCCACCAAGGGTCTAGGCACAAAAGCAAACTAGGAACCCTTTACCCTATTTTACTCCCTGCCTTATCACCCCCTTAAAAGTTATCCCTTTGTCCTTATCCCATAAAGACCCTCATTCCCTGAATGCTAGTGTGCAGAGTTGCTTACATGTTTAAAATATTTCACATTGTGAAAAAATATTGAATTAAGCCGCTAGGCTCAATCCTCTCAGGATAATTCTGTTTTTAAAGAGGAGCTTTTATTCCAGGAGAATTTCTGTCAACCAACCATACATTTAAGGTTTTCAGTGACAATTTGGTTTATCTTGCATGAGTGTGTATGTGTGCTTGGGGGCAGGGAAGGAGTGTGGTGGAAGATCCAGCCAAGATAAGTGCATAGATAAGCCCAGCTCTAGGGTTGGGGAGAGGTTTGTATTTCTAGGGTGGAACTGGAATACAGGTTCTTGGTGAGGCAGCCTGGGATGCTAAGACCCACCAAGCCCCACCCTATGAAAAGGCCCTACTGAAAGCCTAGGTCCAGACACTAACCAGGGAGACAATATATAATCACCAACTTCTGAGGCCCAAGAAGAAAGGGAAACCAAAGGTCACAGAGCCAACAGTTTGGAGCTGAGAAGGGATCACATCAAAATAAAAGCAGGGCTGAAGTAAGCTGGGAGAAACCTCGGCAGTTACTATTCCTTTTCATGGACAGATGGGACCAACAGTGGGTTGAACTGGCTTAAAGAGCCAGAATCAAGACAGACACAAGGACTCTGTCCCATTGCCTCTGTAATCACTCTTATTTGTTGCATTAGGTGCCCCCCAATTTTGATCAGAATATATTGTCACTGTACCTTTTAGTATACTAAGTGGGAGACATAAAGGTTCTTGTTTCTGTTTTTGTTTTTTTAACAGGGATGGCACATCAGGCCACTCATCCCTTTAACTAAGCTGTTGGGTAAAATATTTGAAATCAGCAATGCAGCCACGCACCATTCCCCACCAACTGCCAATTCCTTACTTATTAAAAGCAAGGGCTGTCACAGTGCTCTAGAGTATCTGCTCCACCTGGGTTTACAATCCAGTTCTATAAACACTTGCTGAACACTTACTACCATAGTGCATTGCTTCCAAAAGACATTTAAAAAAAAGTTTTGTTTTTGTTTTGTTTTTGAGACAGAGTTTCCCTGTGTCACCCCAGGTAGAGTGGAGAGCAGTGGTGTGATCATAGCTCACAGCCATCTCAAACTCCCGGGCTCAAGCGATCCTCCCACCTCAGCCTCCTGAGTAGCTGGAACTACAGGGGTGCACCACCACACCCAGCTAATTTTTCTATTCTTAGTAGAGACGTGGTCTCACTCTTGCTCAGGCTGCTCTTGAACTCCTTAGCTCAAGCGATCCTCCTGCCTCAGTCTCCCAGAGTGCTAGGATTACAGGCGTGAGCCACCATGCCTGGCCTATAAAATATTTTGACATTCCTGAATTTGGGGCACATCCTCAAATTGATGGTATGCCATAGTATAATTGTCAGTGTTTTTTTTTTCTTTTCTTTTCTTAGAGGTTCATGAATTAATGGTGTATCTTACAGTTGATGCAGTTTTAGACTTGATGAAATACAGTGTGTTTTAAGCTGGGGATGTGGGGATAAAATGATTTATGAATAGGATAGGTCTCTGACCTCAAGGACCTTACATAGGTAACTAACTAAAACAATGTGGTAAGATCTATACTAGCAATGCTAATAAAAAGTGCTGTGGAGGCATAGAGGTGGATCAATTAATTCTGCCTGTGGGACTGGGAATGACTTCATAAAGGAGGTGACATTTGAGCTGGGCCTTGAAGGATAAGAAGGATTCTTCCAGGCAAAACGTGGGGGTGGAGGGCAGGGGCATTTCTGAAATGTGAATGTGGAAAGTCTATTTGGCTTCCAAGAAGACTCTTAACAGCAATGAATATGAGTACTGGGATGTTACGTGTTGCTGATTTCTAAAGTGCTGTTTCAGGTTCTACTTTGAAAACTATGATGAATTTCAACATTTTTGCTCATTTGCAGATAGACTGGAGAATGACGTTCTCATGACATAAAGACAGACCAGGTTGCAGACACCAAATTGCAGAAGACAATTTTGCTGGTGCTACTGTACCTTTGTCTGCCATCATTTTTGTTTTGGAAACAAAAGGCCTAAGAGATTTCAATCATAATAATTCAGCCAAGTCTACTGTAAGCAGTCTGGTTTCAAAGAAATGTACGAAAGAGAAGCACCATAGTCACTCCTCTCTCCGAAGAAGCATGTAGCACGCACAAACTTTGGTTATCCACTTACTAGCTGTGTGACCTTGGACAAGTTGCATAATTCTCTGTAGCTCAGTGTCCTTATCTTGTAAGACAGAGTTAATAGATAGTGTTGTTGGGAGGATAAGATGAGATCACATAGTCAATAAATAAAACCTTTGTTGTGTCATTATTATTATTGCCTAACTGACAAGGGGAAATTGATCAAGTCTATCTGTCTCCACCCAGCTATTACTCTCAGCAAACTCTTTGCACTTATTGTGTTCCCTGGAGAACATGAACTCATTCACAATATGTATATCAATGATTTGTATATATGTTTGGGAAGGTGGAACAAGTTGCAGGGAGGGCATTTTGATTTTATTAATATGTGAAGTCTTAAGCCAAAGTAGTGAATACGTTGTGATGACCTTTCTGGCCTCAGGAAGGATCCTATAAAGGGAATTTCTTGGGTAAGAGCCTAGCCAGCCCCTCTCCAATCAGGTCTGTGTAAGGCTGGCCCCTGGCCCTAGCAGGCAGAGTACGAGAAGGGGGAAGAAAGCCCTGCTCTAGTGCACCAGTGGGAAAAAAATTGTCTAGGAAAAGGGAATGGAGAAAAGAGAAGCTATTATAGTATTTTCCATTTCCCCTTGGCACAGGGAGCTGTGCAGCTGGGGATCCACTACTACAGCTGCTGAGATAAGAATAAGCCATTGTCTTGTTCTTTGTACTCATAAGACACTGAGACTATAGTTATCCATGTATTGTAGGTGTGCCCTCCTTTCCATACTGAGTACCATACTGAGTACCAAGGTGATGTTTCTCCTGTATAGTGGTCAGATGGTCAGAGCTGCTGTTCACAGTGTCCCCCTGCCGAATAACACCTTTGATCACACACAACCTTTTAATGATGGCTATGCTTCATTGGGCTAAGGTTGTCATTTTCCAGGAGACTGGGCTTATACCTGGTTCTCTGAGGATATGTTTTGGGGTATCCTCGAAGCATTTCTTTTGCCTTTCAGCCCATATCTGTTGACTTCACAACAGTTGTTGTCATGTATATTCCAGACCACAACAGGAGACATACCTAAGAGATTCTTCTTATGTCAGTACTACCCTAGCCTGCATTTGGACTATTGGTTAGAGCTTAGTTGCAAAACTTTTTTTTTTTTTTTTTTGGAGACAGGGTCTTGCTCTGTCACCCAGGCTAGATTGCAGTGGCCTCATCATAGCTCACTGCAACCTCCAAATCCTGGGCTCGAGTGAGCCTCCTGCCTCAGCATCCCAAGTAGCTGGGACTACAGGCACCACCACCACTCCTGGCTAATTTTTCTATTTTTTGTAGAAATGAGCTCTCTATCTTGCTCAGGCTTGTCTCGAGCTCCTAGCCTTAAGCAATCCTCTGCCTCAGCCTCCCAAAGGGCTAGGATCACATGTGTGAACCACCTAGCCTGGCCCAAAACTTTATTTTTATTATGTGTCACACACTTCCAAGTGCATTGTCTTGTGTAGTCTGCACAAAAATCCTTGCTTGCCACTCATTTTACAGGTGAGGAAACTGAGTCTTAGAGATATTAACTGACTTAGTCAATATCACACAGCTAGTAAGTGGTGGATCTGGGATTCAAACCAAGCCCATTCAACTCCACTATGATGCTTATTCCATTATCTTAGACCACCTTTTGTGCTAAAATTAATGAGCTAAAAGTTCAATCACCATACAGGTTATTTAACTTTCCCAAAGACAAATTGGTGTAATATTGCAACCTGGACTCAACCTGAGTTAGTCATCTCATAAATGGCTGAGATGAGCAGGGAAGATTTATCTTATTATTGGAAAGACTATAAAGTGTACATACCTTCTGATGGCAGGTTAGTAGGTCTACATGAATGACACAATGCCCTATTCCTGTGGTGATGAAATAAAGTATAACAATAACATAAACAAAAACAATTGAAATATGAAGCCCAACTGACAGCTCTCTAATGAAAGAAAGCTCCAGCACTGATAGAACCAAATTACTAAACAACCAGAACTCTTGGGTGAACACTCATTGTAGCATTGGGGTCTGATTTTTATAATTCAAAATTATTTATCATATTTCAACCAATTTTTGTTCTTGGATTCTTTGCCTCCTAAAGTGTTTTCATTGAAAGTTAACTAGTTTTTGAGAAAAAGAAATACTGTAAAGCCCCCCTTGCTGCTTAGAGAATGCTAGTTATACTGATTTATATGTTTTTCACTTATTCTTTCCTTGACTCCCTGGTAAGTTTCTCAAAGTTATAATAAGGGAATCATGTTTTGCTCACTCATAACTGAAACAATTCTTGCAAAAATATTTCAGGATCTTTTTATTAAAATATCTTCAATAACAAGACAAAATGTTTTCCTTAAAATTTACAAGTGTATTCAACCTTGTACAAAACAACCTTTCCCCTTTATATAATGAAGTAGAAGAAAATCTGAAAAGGTGGTTTTGGTGTTCATAAATGTGGGTTATGTCAGCGGAGAGCCTGGAGGGCATTTCTGGTTTTGAGGTAATCAACCTTTTAAAATGCATAATATACTTTTATGTGGTTTTAATGAGTACAAAAATATATTTGCATTTAGCATAAGGACTTTTCCCCCATAAAATATGAGTTATCTTAAATATTTTCCTTTGGGTATATATTAAGGCATGTTTATAAATAAACTGCTCAGAGCAAAGGGGCTCCAGCTCCTATGTTTGTGCCAGGGGAGAGTGGTGCACTAGAAAAAGCCAGAAAGGTAGAGTTTGCCCAGTTGGGTCCACTGGTAGGAGACAGTGAGATGGAGTTTGGGGTGCCATGTGTTTGGTAGGGATCAACACCTGTGAAGGAAAAGGGGAGGAAGCAGGATGGGACAAAGAGAGAAGTTGAATTGCCATGCAAGCCTGACAAAGCTTCAGCAACCCTGGCAGGCAGCGCTGGGATGTTGTCCATCAGTGTGCCCCGAATTGGGTGGAAATGCCTGGGCCTTTATCCTCCTGCCTCACCCAGTCACCAGATGCAGGCTGCCTCTGCAGATGAGGCAGACTCTAAAGAAGCTGACAGCTGGAGACTGTCTGCCGACCTCACTCCCCACTGTTGGGCAGCAAATCCTTCCTTGAGGTAGACCTTGGTGGTGCATTTCATCTACCACAGTCCATCGCTTTAGCACCTCTCCTTCTGGATTCCTTCTCTCCCAGAAGGAAAACGTGTTAATAGAAGAGTGATATCAGTGGGCCAAACTATAGCCCCCCACTGCTGCAGTTGGTCTTAGGGCTGCAATTGATACTTAGCACCTGCCCCCTCCACTACTCCTTCTAGGTCACTCTCACCCATAGCCACTGCCCTCTGGTGGCCCTGATGGCTGCCTGACTGGCCTGACCCAGACCCTCATTTCTAAGGGGCTGAGCCACCCTAGTCATTATGCCCTTCTCAGGCTGCGGCTACTGTTACCTGCCCACTTAAAGTCACAATTTGGCAAGGGAGTACTAAGATATGCCCAGGTGGCACACATATTTCCACACATATTCCTCTCTACCTGCATTGTGGAACAATAGCCCTACCTCTTCCTGATAATTAGGATGAATTACCACTGCCAAGTCAGTAACCCCTCTTCTGGTTTGCTGGTCTCTGGACACAAGGAGCCTACCGTGCCCAGGCAGAAGCTATAGCTTATAATTCAATGGGACTATTGCTGTGTACCTAGAGAAGATACATCCCCATTGAAGACTAGGTCCTCTAGCCCTGTAGCGTGTAGGGGAGAAAAGATCTCCCTCCTCACCTATAGCTAGGTTAATGGCTGAGGTCCCTATAACAAAAGGCAGGTTAACAAGAGAAAAGCCTACAAATGTATTTAATATTAAGATATTTTATGTGACACAGGAGCCTTCAGAAATGAAGGACCCAAAGGAACAGGGAAAACTGCTCCTGCTGTTTTCTCAAATGTTAAGGTGTTATATTACAGGGGAACATGTCCTGAACCCTATCAAGAGTCACAGGGCACAAAATTTTTGTATTAGGATTCAATTTAAAAAGTGGAACCATCAAGAGATTTTATTTATATATATCATATCATGTCATATCTATCTATCTATCTAGATATCAGAAATTTGACCTTACTCAGTTGTAGGAGTGGGACTGGTTAAACAGTCTCTGCAGTCTTCATAGTTAATGCTGGAGCTTGAAGTCTACAGGGCAGTCAAGAGAGGATGATGACTGTAAAGTGAAGGAGGACAAAGAAACTAGATCCCAGAAACATGAGTTGGAACCCAGGAAGATGAACTGGAATCTCTATCAGTCCCTTGTTCTCTCCAACTGGAATGATGTGGGTACCCTTCAAGAGAAGCTGATGCCCTTTGCCCACAGCTACATACACATCTGGCCATTGTCCAGGAGTCTGAAAAGCTAAAGGAGGGTTGGGAGGAAGGTGTAGCAGCAGCTGCAGGCCCGGTTGTTGCCACAGAATGATGAGGTGAGCCGATAGATAAGTGATAATGTACATGAGCTACAACTGCACCTGGTGCCCCCATGCAGATTTTACAACATAGAAACTGTATGGCTTCTACTTCATTAAGGCCCACCAAATCTGCAAAACATCTCTTGTGGATGTTTTCTACTCTAATTGGAAACATACAGGTAAGGGAATTAAATTCTGGGAAGTATAGTTCAGCTGGCTGTTGCAATGCTCTATCAGACCAGCAGCTTCTGGCTGGAAAGTTAAACCCATACTTGAAATATGTGTCTATTCCCATGAGAATGAACCATTAGCCCTTCCAGGATGGAAGGGACATAATGTTGTGAACTTGTCACCAAGTGACAAGCTCGTCTCCTCAAGAAATGGTGCCATATTAAGGGCTCAGTATTGGTCTCTGTAGTTGGCAGGTTGAACATTCTGCAGTGGCAATAGCTAGATTGACCTTAGTAAGTGGGAGTCCATGCTGTTGGACCTATGCATAGTCTCCATCTCTGCCACTGTGGCCTCTCTGTTCATGGGCCCATCATGCCAATACTATAGTGGCCAATGACAGACACTGGCTGATGTCAACTCCTGAGGCCATTTTGTCTGCTTGGTTGTTCAATGCTTCTTCTAGCTAGATGCTTTCTGGTGGATGTCAATATGTGATACAAGATCTTCATGCTTAGTGGCTACTTTCACATGTCCATCCACATCCCTCTACCTCAGATCTCCTTGTTTCCAATTTCCCAGCCTTTTTCCTTCCAAACCCCTTACCAGCTGACCAGGCCATTCACCACTGACCATAAATTCATAAATATTTTGACCTCAGGAAACTTCTCTTTCTACCCAAGGTGGATGAAAAAAATGCATCGCCCAAAGCTCTGCCCATTGGGAGGATTTTCACCTGGCACTGCCTTTCAAGCCCATCATTCTCTAAGTGAGGCTATAATGCAGCCACTGTCCATTTCTGGCTTGCATCTGCATACTGACCAGTGCATCCAAAACCAAGCTTTTCCTTCCTCCTTCAGTTGATCTGATGGAGCCCTCATAAAGCTGCAGGCATGAACTGAAGGAGGGTACTGGTATAGCAGTGGTGCATGCCATGAGTTTTACAGTTTCCTTGTGCCCTGTAGTCCTGCTCATAATCACCCCTGGATAGTCCCCTTTTTATACTTTGATGGATTGTTGCTGGGTCCACCTGACCTTATTATTTAGTGGGTCTGAATACACCCAGTTCATGATAGACAGTTCTAGTTGCATGATCACTTGGTGTCCTGTGGTCAGGTGTTTCATCTTTACCAGAGCCCAATAACATACCAAAAGCTGTTTTTCAAAAGGCATGCGATTCTCTTCTGCAGATGGCATGGCCTTGCTCCAGAACCCTAGGAGCCTGCATTGTGATTCTCCCACAGAGGCTTGCCACAGATTGCATACTGCATCTTTTCTCACCACTGATACCTCCAACACCATATGATCTGCTGGACTGTATGGCCCAAGTGGCAGGGCAAGTTGCATGGCAGCCTGGACCTGATGCAGAGCCCTTTGCTGCTCTGGGCCTCAGGCATAGCTGATAGCCTTCCTTGTCACTGTAATGTTATAAGGAATGGAGCAGAGTCCCTAGGTGTGAGATGCATTGCCTCTAAAACCTGAAGAGGCCCCCCAAATGTCATTATTCCTTCTTTGTAGCAGGAGGTGCAATGTGCAAGAATTTGTCTTTTACTTTGGAGGGAATGCCCCTGACCACTGGGCCTCTAAAATTTTTATGGATCTGATAAGCTTCTGAATCATTGTGAGTGTATTCCCACTCTCAGAGCACCTGTCTTACTAAGAGGTAGCACGCTAACTACCTCTTGCTCATCTGGTCTGGCCAACTAAATGTCATCAATGCAATAGGTTAATATGACATTCTGCAGGATGTTTCTACTCTCTTCAGGCTAAATTATGACACAGGGTAGGGGAGCTAATATAGCCCTGGGGCAAAACTGTAAGTGTATACACTTTTCTATCCCATTTGAATCTTTCTGATTCAGATAGAAAAAAATAAACTTACATATAGACACAACCATGTCACTCATGTTGGGATCAAATTCATTCCTTTGGCAAAATGCTTGCATACCAACTATGTAGACCTGTTCTGCTAGGCTTTGGGGCCATAAGAAGGTATGCAGAGATGAATCAGCTCCTGATCTTGCTCTTAAAAAATTTATGTTTGACCAAGATTAAAGATGGCGGATGAGAAAAGCCGCCAGCCAGACTGTCTCCGCAAAAAAGACAAATTTTAGAAGAAAGCGGAAGAAATAAGCAAGCAGACAAGCATACATCGGATGAGGGTCAGAAGGAGGGATACCTGAGACTACGAGAGACTCCATGGGAGGAGGTTGTGGAGGAGAACTGGAAGGAGAAAGCCCACAAGAAGCTTGGAGACCGGTGACAAGGGTAGGTGGAGCGGCTAACTTTCCCCTCCCTTGCATCTCGGACTGCTGGTGGGCTCCTGGGCGGTTGGAGAGACCTGCTAACACCAGCCCAGAGACGGCTGCTGCTGGTGAGTGGTGAGCCCCTTGTGGTCACGGCACCAGGCTCCCAGCTCCCCCAGGGCACCTCCCAGCCCACAGACTCAAGCCGATCGGCAGGTGCCATATTGCCTCATTCTCCCCTCCACCTGCCCTACCCGTGGCTGCCAAGAGAGACAATTTAGCCACCACCCGGAGGCATCTCCAGGGAACGGGACCTTTCCATTTAGGGCCCTACAGCAGACTGAGGGGTACTCAGACTGTGAGCTCCCTATCCGCCAGTCCTCCCAGGTGCTGCTGGCCTGGTGATTCCAGGAAAACAGGGCAGATCCTGAGGCTCAGAGACATCGACCCAGCTTGGGCACCCTGTGGGTGACTTAGGACCGACACGCCATTTCCTGGTGGGGTCAGGGTTTGAATTCCAGGGCCCAGGGATCAGACCTGCAGACCAGGCCCGGTGAACCCAAGTCTTGCATTGCCCTGGGGCAGAGAAGGGACATTTGTGAACGTGCCTACTTGGTGTGTGTGCCTTCGGGGGAGGATCAGCGTGCTTCAGGGGCAACTCTCCTTGTAGGGGAGGGCCATGTCCCCAGCCCAGGCTGCTATCCTGGGCAGGGAACCTCCCGGCCTGCATCACAGCCAAGGGAGACCTGCTTATGTGAAGTCTTGCCTGCTGGCAGAGGCCCAGCAGAAGCCGCGGAGCTGGGGAGGGTGGAAAGGAGCGAGACTTGCTCCAGACTGCACATCTCAGACAGCCCCACCCCCACATGCAGACTTTCTGGCTGAGTGGGGCCATTTCAGCCCCTCCCTGACAGCTTTGCCCAGAAGCAAAAAAAAGCCCTTTCACCTCTACTAACAGCAACTGTGGTGCTTGAGGGCAGGCTTACCCAACCCAGCTCCGCCAAGACTCACTCTCAGACCTGCCCCCACTGAGGTGGAGAATAAGGACACACCTGGAAATCCCAGGGCACCACCCACCACGTGAGGCACTAGAGTGCTTCTCCAGAGGAACAAGAGCTGGTTACAGGACCCAAAAACAACACTGTAGCCTGCTCCTCCCAGCAAGTGCCACCTACTGAGAGGGAGGTCATTCTGCACACCTTTTCACTGCATCTACTGACTCATTACAGGGTGTGGTCGAATATCACCCACAAACACCACCTACTGGCTCAGACACTAAAGAGGGTGTGTCATTATCCAAACGAAAATCTAAAAGCAAGAAGCAACAACTGATCCAGAGGGGAAGAAATCAGTGAAAGAACTCTGCAAGTACAAAAAATCAAACGGAAAGTGCATCCCCAAAGAGGAACACTAGCTCTCCAGAAATGGACATCAACCAAAGTCAGAACACTAAAATGACAGAAGAAGAATTTCAAACATGGATTGTAAGAAAATTCAACGACATGCAAGAAAAAATAGACAACCAACGCAAAGAAACCACAAAAAAAAATCCAGGACCTAGAAGAAAAATTCACTCAAGAAATTGAAATATGGAAGAAAAATCAAACTGAAATCCTGGAAATGAAGTATCTATTCAAGGAACTACAAAACATGGTGGAAAGCCTCAAGAACAGGGTAGATCAAAAAGAAGAAAGACTCTCAGAGATTGAAGATAACACCTTCCAACTAAATAAATCAGTCACAGAGAGAGAGCAGAGAAATAAGAAAAAGAGCAAAGTCTGCAAGAAATATGGGATTATGTGAAGAAACCTAACGTGAGGGTTATGGGGATTCCGG
>CAUYRT010039519.1:0-35361 GCA_963574885.1 Lepilemur ruficaudatus | reverse complement strand
ACTTAGGTAGAGTTTGTATTCTACCCTTTCCATTTAACATTTGTAATAAACATTTTCATATATTACACATTCAGTTATGGCTATATAAGATCTTATTTGCCAATGTTCCATGATTTGCAAAAGGATTCACATTTTATTGGACGTTTATGTTATTTGCAGTCTTGAGCTTTATAAATGGCCCTATTATGAAAATATTTGTGCAGTAGAGCCTCTCTTTTTTGGGACTCTTTCCTCAAGAAAAATTCTAAGTAATGGAGTAAGTGGATCAAAGAAAGGGTAGAAGCATTCTTTATAACTCAGTGTTACAGAGAGTTTGAGATGTTTTTGAAATTTGGAAATATGTAGCTACAGTGTTATAGTAGTTTTTTTGAAAACTGAAGCTGGTAAGAATGTAATTTTTTATTTATTGAACCTATCGTATGTGTTTTACTAAGTGATCTCCTTTTATTGTGGAAGAAAAAATGAAAATCTAAAGCCTAGATTCACATGAAAAAAAGAAAAGGGAGAGAAAGGTGAGAGGCTATGTATTGATTTTTTTTCACCTTGCCATCTAATTTTCATTAAGTTGCTGGCTGTCCATTTTCTATTAGGATTGCCTGCTACCTAATTTCCATTAGGTCTGCCTTGATGTCTTTTATCCTTTTCTGCCCATGGATAAGAGCTTATTTCATGACTGTATCTACGTGTTAACCTTTAAACCCAGTCATGGTCAATGAAGAATGATGGTTTGATATTTCCGTACTGTCTTCCCTTCACAAGAATCTTTTGGATAGTTACTCCTGCCCTCCACACCCTGCATGCACACATTGTCTCTTGGGAATTTTTCATAAAATAGATCTCTTTAATTTTCTGTGATAAGGTAATCATATATACTATCTCTTTAAATCTTTCAGTGGCCAATATTCAGAGAAGTCTTAAATGCTTGTTCGACAACTTGGAAAACCAGAAATAATGGGTTGACTCTGAACTTGTACCCCATAAGCAATTTTTTGCACCCATGGACATTATGACATATCTCAGCAGGCATGGAAATGTTCAGGAGTTGTGAGCAGCTTGATTGTAAGTGCTGGGAAATCAGATAACATCTTGTATTTCTTTTTGTGTCCCTAGGACATAGCTCAGTTCCTGGCAGTTATGTCTTTGAGCATTCCCATGTCCTGGGGAGAGATAAGTATATTCCATTCATTCTGTGGGAGAGAATATAGACTATGGAGGGACAAGTTCCATGAATAATTGGCTTATTTTGACTTAGGTTAGAAATTATTAAAAATTATTTCATTCTGTCAGATTTTTAACATATAATGTGAATTTTAGAATGTGTTGGCTTATGATTGTCAGACATATTTATTACCTTATAAACTGCAAAA
This sequence comes from Lepilemur ruficaudatus, assembly GCA_963574885.1. Taxonomy (NCBI): domain Eukaryota; kingdom Metazoa; phylum Chordata; class Mammalia; order Primates; family Lepilemuridae; genus Lepilemur; species Lepilemur ruficaudatus. The sequence goes on along the minus strand of CAUYRT010039519.1, from coordinate 33,994 downwards.
TCCCTGATGAAAACTTAGACTGAAGCTATCATTTGTAAGCATCCTCTAAAAAAAGTCACATAAACAGAAACATCCATCTTTCTTATTCTACACACTAATTACCTAATATGTATATATTTCTAAATTTATTTTTATGTCTTTTTGATAAAAACATAATACATTTCTTACTCTATCTGACTAGCTCCATATTTTTCCAAGATAATGGATCTGTAAAGGATGGTAGCCATAATCCAGTTATGAGAAGGAATTTTACATTAGAAAATATTTAATAATTTCCTGTAGGGTGGCTACAGTCTGAACTTGATTTTGTTTCTTCATTTTTCCAAATATTGCAGATTCCAAGGACTGCAGCAGATAATAGAATTATAGTTGAAATGTTTTTCATTCTTTGTGTGTTTGTGTTCAGAATGGTCAGTGGTGATTACTGTTAGGTGTTTATTGCCTATCTTAGAAAAAGGAAAAAAAAATGAACCACTTTTCTTTTTCTCACTATCTTGTTTCTGCCAGTCTTATTCTACTGAATATGCCCTCACCCACGTTACCAGTAACATAACTAGTCTTCAAATTTAACGATCTTTCTTTGTTCTGGGATTCATTGTAGGTACTTGAAAAGGTTGATTCTCTCATCCTCAAAAACTGTTTAAAATTTTTTTATTCTTTAGAGACACAGTCTCGCTCTGTTGGCCAGGCTGGAGTGTAGTGGTACGATCATAGCTCACTGCAGCTTTGAACTCCTGGGCTCAAGCAATCCTCCCACTTCCTGAGTAGCTGGGACATGCCACCATGAGCAGCTAATTTTTAAAATTTTTGTAGAGTAAAGGTTGTCCAGGCTGGTCTCAAACTCCTGGCTTCAAGCAATCTTCCCACTTGGCCTCCCAGAGTGCTGGGAGCCACTGTGCCTGGCTCTCAGAACTCTTAATACTAATTCTTCCTTTTTATCTTATTTTTTTATAGTGCTTCTTCCTTCTCTAAATGTGGGCATATTCAAGCCTAAGTCAGTGTCCTTTTTACTCTCCCACTCACCATCATAGCTCAACCCTATTTCTATAGATATTTCCTGAGCCTGACTTCTATCATGACTTTTCTCCCCACACCTCCAGTTCGTTTTGCATACCTCTCAATGGATTAGGTTTTCAGTTATCACTTCAGGATCAGCATATTTCATTGTTAAACTCAGCAGTTTAACCTGTGCCAGTGTCCTCCCCCCACCCCCATGCCTCCCACTGCAGGTCTTCCAGATTTTCACATATCTGTAAGTGGCTTTACTACTTTCCCATTCATCCAGGCTTACTAAATATCTGTTGCAAATGATGTGGTAAAGAGAAAATTAGAATTTTGCTTAGGGTTAGTTTTCTTTTGCTATGTAGCAAACTACCACAAAGTTAGTGGCTTACGTTAACACAAATTTATTGTCTCAGTCTTTGTGGGTCAAGAGTCTGTTTTCAGATTAGCTGGGTCCTCTGCTTAGGGTGGAATGAAGGTGTTGGCTGGGGAAGTGAAGATGCTCTCTTTCAAATTTATTCAGATTGTTGGCAGAGTTCAGCATTCCTTGTAGCTGTTGGCTGGAAACCTTTCAGCTCTTAGAAGTCACCCTCAGGTTTTGCCCTATGGCCCCTTCCATATAATATGGCAACTGCCTGTTTCTGGTTTAGCAGGACAGCTTTTGTTCCTGCTTGTGACCTGATTAAGAGCTCACCTGATTAAGTTAGGCTCACTCAAGATTATCTCCCTTTTCATGAACTCAAAGTCAGTTGATAAGGGACCTTAATTATACCTGCAAAATCCCTTTTTCCATATAACGTAACATAACCATGGGAGTGGTAACCCATTGTACTCACAGTCCCACCTGCACACAAGGGGAAGGGATTATGCAGGGTGTACACACCATGGGGCCTGGGTACCATCTTAGAATTCCGCTTACCATAGGACAAATGAAAGCAAGAACCACAGTGAGTGCCATCGTAAGTCATGTAAGTGAGGACGTTAAAATGGTTATACTAACTTAGGTGGTGCCAGTAGAGGTGCTAGCTTGGGGTTTTATATTTGTGTGTGTGTGAGAAAAATTATACATCCATACTGATCTATATATATAAAATACAGTAATTTAAAAACATACCTACAAAATGTTTTAATGAACACTCATCTATATGTATATACTACTTATATCTTAAATCCATCTTTGCCCCTTGGTAAACATTTCTCACAATTCAACCATATTTGAATGTAAATTTAAGATTAATTTTGGAAATATTGTTTTTGTTGAGAGATACATGCCAGTACCTTTTGCTGTTATTCTTTGTTATACAATTCTGGACAACTTTACAAGCTTTTTTCCCTAGTCCAGGTAAGGTGTAATGTAAAGTGACTATCTTCATCTGTCTTTCTACATAAGGATAATTGCTTCTGGTGAATAATCAAATTATGGCTTTCATCCTATTTCATCCTCTGACCTTTGGAGGATTATCATTCCTCTTATTTTAAGTTGCTTTTGTGCATATGTGTGAGCCAAGCCACATTTTGAAATGATAGTTTTTTTGGGAATAAATCTGTTAAAAACAAAATAAAAATGTAGATTTCTTCTTTGAGTAAGGAGAATAGTGTTTCTGTTCTGGTTTCTTAAAATGTATTTATAAATAGCATCTGTTTCCATGTAAATATAGAGGGTTTGTTGTTAATTATTTTCTGCTGCTGTTGCTAAAATTGGTGATAGAGCTTTTGAGTCATATCTATTTTGTATTGTTTGCTCTACTGTCTAAACCATTTCTCCCATCTACGAAGATTGTCTTTCTCACTGTTTTTCAAGATTTTGAATACATCAGTGCCTATTGCCCATTTTTTGGCTGTTTCTTCAATAAGCTGTAAGAAAAATTCACCCTTTCATTTTACAGAGGGGTGATTCAAAACTTTATAGTTTTTCCAAATATGGTGTATTAGCTAGAGCATTTTGTAGGAAAAAAGGAAGTAAACTTTGGTTTTATTTTCAAATTGGTGGGTCATGTTGATCTGCTATTTAGTTGATACGAACTTAAATACACTTGAGGATTTAACTGGTTTTTTTTTTTATTTTTTTGGCTAAATTTGGAGCTGCTTGATATCAAGACCATTATGTTGAACAGTCTTTTATATGTTTTCATAGATTACTCAGCTCTAGGCCCTCTAGCTTTATACTTCATCTGAAGGAGTTTAAAGTGATATTGGAAATTAACATTTTTACTTTTACCCACATGCATATTCAATCCTCATTACTCTCAATTGAATTAGCATGTCTCTTCTTCTAGGGGAAAAAAATAATAGATTCATGGATCAGTCAGTAATTGTATTCATCCTCCAATTTATTTCCTGAACTTGTTCTGGTTAGGGTAACATTTCTCCTTCAGTTAAGTGAGACTTGATGATAGATATGAATCTACAATATAATGTCTTGTTCTTGAGTGTGTCTAAAATATGCTTCCAACCCAGGGGTGGGGAACCTTTTCATGTTGGAAGGCTGCATTAATTTTGCTGAGAGCTCAGTCAAATAAGGCCACATTCAAGAAACTTCCATTAGATATACTTTAAAATGTACAGTATTTTGTAAAAATCTAACTACTATGTACTTAATAATTTCAAAAAATGAAAACTATTTGTTAATTTTAAAGTTAACTGTTGTAATAACAGTTGTGTCTGCTTTTTGTTGGAAAACATTTGAATATTTAGTTGTAGCATGGAGGTCTGAAGTTTCAGTTGATCGTCTAGATGGATATCAATCATTTGTGACCTTAAAGACATTTTGATTTGGGTTAGGTAGGAGAATGTAGATTCGCAACAATAAGTGGTAGAACTTCAAGAAAGCATTTTTTTGGGCATGTTGTCAAAAGCATGGGAAGGTGCATGGTCTGTACATACTCACTAAATTTACCAATTCAGTCCTACTTCGACATTTATCTTGAAAGTTGTTGAAGATATCTGTTCCCCATGTTCTGTGTACAAAGCGAGTAACTCTCCGTAGCAAAGAAAACCTTCTGTTATACTATACCTGAATATAGTGTAATACCTGTGCCTGTGGTATCAGTTGATTCATCCAAAGTGATTGAATAATATATATTTTCCTTTTGAAGTATTTCATGCAGTTGTTCTGTTACAGTTGAAGGCTACTTCATGCTGCCAATCAGTTATGGTTCTCCTGGAAAGAGGTAGTTGTTTGTACTTTGAGACATTATCTGGGTCTAAGTATCCTACAACTTCGGCAATGCATTCTTTCACAGTTTCTACATTACTGAGTGGCTTCCCCTTTTTCCTGAGTATATAAGCTAATTTAATAAGTTCCTTCAGTGGCTTTATTTCCAGATCTTATTGCTGCTTGAAAGAATTGTCTTTGCTTTTGCTTTGTATCTTTTAATTTCTGCAATACCTTTTGCGCCTCTCCCTCTAATTTAAAATATTTGGGTCCTTATGAGGGTTATAATGCCGATGAGCACTGAATTTCTTTATTGTTGATATTGCAGTATCACAAAGCAAACAAATCATCTTACCTTTAGCAGAAACAAGATAATATTGCAGTTTCCAGTCCTCATTAAAAAAATCTATTTTCTTCCTTCAGCATTCTCTTGGTCTTTTTTGACATGATGGGCTATTAAACAGACAGAATTAAAAAATACTGTTGAGGTATGCAACTATTCACAAATTCCACTTCATACAGAAACACAGTGCACTTTTGTCAAAAGCTGATAACAAACTGGCGTACTCGACCCCTATAAACTCTTGCCAACCAGCCTCGTGCAGTCGTTGCGCTAGTCAGGTGAGGAAAGTTAGAACTAAATCATGAGCATAGCAGCTGTCAATTTAGCTCTTATGGCTTACTAATATTTTAATTGTGCTGGTCAATCTGGAAGAATTATTTTGTTGAAACTTATTTTATTCTTTGCTATTTTAAGTACATTCATTTTAAACATAAAAATATAAAGAAGAAAAAAAGTATTAATAAAAATAAAAGATTTGTTCTGTAAAATTTAGATTCAGTCAAAAAGCCACACTTAAAGCCCTAGAAGAATCTTAAGGCTGTAGATTCCCCACTCCTGTTCTAACCCAATCTTGAGGTGACCTAGTTGTCTTTTTCATTCCAGTGATGTTTCTTCCTGTTTCCTGGGCATACCAGATCAAAGTTTGAATATATTAATAGTCTTCTAAGGAAAGGAATATACTATAGCAGTAAAAGGAAACATTTCTTGCTTCTGGTAGCAAGAAAGTGGATGATATAAACTTCCTTGCACAATGGTCACTTTTTTCAAGTAGCTTACCTGTTTTGTCTGTTCATAGTTCAAATCTGCATCTTTAAACAATGCTGCCATTTCTTTTATGAAACATAGATGTCAGGAAAGTAACTGTTAGAAAAATAATAAAAATGATTTTATCATTTTATTAAATGTGTAGATTAGTTTAGATATATGAACATTTGGATAAAGAATATTCTTTTCATGGTAGGGTTTATACCATTCCATATAATTGGAAATGTATGCTAGCCAGGTGCAGTGGTATACACCTGTAGTCCCAGCTACGCTGCAGGCTGAGGCAGGAGGATTGCTTGAGCCCAGTATTTCAAGGATGTCATTGTGCCATGATCACAAGTGTGAATAGCCACTGCACTCCAGGACTCCAGCATGGGTAACATAGTGAGATACACCCTGTCTTTTAAAAAAACAAAGAAATGAAAAGAAAATTTGTGCTTAGAAATTTACATTCTTTTCCCGTTTAAATAAATGAAAAAGCTGAATAAAGGTATAGGCAAAATAAGAGCATTTACGTTATTTCAGATACATCCATGCAAATCCACACAAGTCCATATGTGGGTGGAAATTATGGGGAGTTTTTCATCAGTATGCATACCATTTAAAAGTACAAGGGGACCCCAGGGAAAATAATTTCCATCCTTAGCATCAAAGATACATGTTTTTATGTATGTGTATTATAGAAATCAAATCTATTCTTCTCATTTCTACAATACGGCATGCATTAAATCAAACAAGAAGTACTTCTTTTTGAAATTAAAATAGGGAAGCTAAACAATATGTCATTTATTAAAAAGTAGATATTTTTTAATGGTTTTTCAAAATTGTAATCGTATAGTTGCCCTCTGCTCTCAAATAATTATACTGCAGTTTCATTCTTAGTTTAGCTATCTATAATTCAATTATTGGAAGAAAGTAATTTAAAATTAACTTAGAAATTACTCTTCCCTTTTGGATAATAGGTACTGCGTTTACATTTCATCTGTGATTATGATGATGGCTTTTTTTAGAGTGCTCGTGAACTACCATGTTATCTGTTCTGTTGTACGGTTTCATAATAATACAAAAATGAACGGATATGTAGAATTTTCCCATCTACTCTGAGTTGCAGAAATTTATTTAACACTCATGTAATAGGAGAGGGGGGCCAAGGTGGTGGACTAGAAGCAGCCTGCACATGCTACTCTCAAGGAGAGGATAGAAAGTTGCAAATAGATGCCCAGCTGTGGATGGACCCCCTTCGAGAGAGCTTTGTGAATCATCAGAGAGGTGACAGAGACATTCAGACTGAAGGAGACAGGGATGAGGAGATCCACTCGCCAATGTCAGAAGGAGAGTTCCTAGCAAAGGAGAACAGGAACACTTCCAACCTGTCTGCCTTGAACGGAAAGAATAGTTTTCAGATGAGAACAAACCAGTAAAAGAACTCTGGCAACATGAAAAACCAAGCTAATTTGATACCCCCAAAGTATCACAATAGACCTACAGCAATGGACCTCGACCGAAAGGAAATTGTCGAAATGTCAGAAATAGAATTCAGAATATGGATGGCAAATAAGATGAATGGAATTGAAGAGAAAATTGAAAGCCAACACACAGAAGCTAAAAAAAAATATTTCAGGATGTGAATAAAAAAAGTCACTACAGAGCTAGACAACAGAAACTTTTCAAGGGAAGACAGAACAACGGCCAGCAAACATATAAAAAATGCTCAACATCTCCAATCATTAGGGAAATGCAAATCAAAACCACAATGAGATATCACCTTACCCCAGTGAGATTGGCTTTTATCAAAAAATCCCAAAACAACAAATGCTGGTGAGGGTGTGGAGAGATAGGAACACTCTTATACTGCTGGTAGGACTGCAAATTAGTACAGCCTCAGTGGAAAAGAATTTGGAGATACCTCAAAGAACTAAAAACAGAAATACCATTTGATCCAGTACTGGTACTATTAGGCATTTACCCAAAGCTATAGCAAAGACATCTGTACTCGAATGTTTATGGCAGCACAATTCACTATTGCAAGGATGTGGAAACAACTCAAGTGCCCATCAATCCATTAGTGGGTTAATAAATATGGTATATGTATACAATGGAATACTACTCAATTACAAAAAACAATGGTGATTTAGCACCTCTTATATTTTCCTGGATAAGAGCTTGAGCCCATCCTCTGAAGTGAGGTATCACAAGAATGGAAGAATAAGCACCACATGTACTCACCATCAAATTGGCACTAACTGATCAACACTAAGGTGCTCCCATGGTAGTATTCTTTGGGGGTTGGATTAGGGGTGGGTAAACTCACAACTAATGGACATGGTGAATGTTGTAGGGGGGAAGGGCATGCCTCAAATCATGGCTTGGGTGTAGCAAAGTCATAACATGTAACCAAAATGTTTGTACTTCCATAATATTCTGAGGTAATAAAAAAAGCAAGACAACACAAGAAAGGATATAATAGAACTTAAAAGAAATAGTTAGGGAACTTCAAAATATAGCAGAAAGCCTCAAAAATAGGTTAGACCAAGGAGAAGAACCTCAGTGCTTGAAGACAAAGCTTTGAACTTACCCAGTCAGTCAAAAATGCAGAAAAAAGAATAAAGAATGAATAATCACTCAGAGAAATATGGGAATATGTAAAAGTGAACCAATATATGAATTATAGGTATCCCTGAGGAAGAATAAGAAAAAGCATGGAAAACCTGTTCAAGGGAATTACTGTGGAAAACTTCCCTGGTATTGCCAGAGATTCAAATATCCAGATACAAGATGGTCATCAAACACTGGAAGGATTCATAGCAAATTTGGCCAAGGTCCAAATGAATAAGAAAATTTACAGGCTTCAAGATGAAAGCAACAGGTAACCTACACAGGAAAACTCATTAGGCTAACAGCAGACTTCTTGACAGAGATCTTACAAGCCAGAAGGAATTGGGGCCCCATTTTTAATCATCTTAAATAGAACAATAATAGCCAGCCAAGAATTTTGTATCCTGCAAGACTAAGTTTCATGAATGATGGAGAAATAAAGCCTTTTCCAGACAAGCCAACAAACATTAAGGGAATTTGTCACTACTAGACCTGCCTTACAGGAAGTGCTCAGTAGTGCACTATAGGTGGAACAGCACAGTAGATACCCACCAGTGTAAAAACACCCCAAAATTAAAGCTCATATCTCTTATAAAACAATACACAAATACACATTTGTGTATTGTGTTTTAAACAAAACAAAAACGTATCATTCAATATGAAAAACAGAACAGTACCCCACATATCAATACTAACACTGAATGTGAATGGTCTTAATGCTCCAATTAAAAGGCATAGACCAGGCCGGGCATGGTGGCTCAAGCCTGTAATCCTAGCACTATGGGAGGCCGAGGCGGGAGGATCACTGTAGGTCAGGAGTTTGAGACCAGACTGAGCAAGAGCGAGAACCTGTCTCTACTAAAAATACAAAGAAATTAGCCAAACAACTAAAAATATATAGAAAAAGTTAGCCAGGCATTGTGGCTCCTGCACGTAGTCCCAGCTACTTGGAGGCAGAGGCAGGAGGATCACTTGAGCCCAGGAGTTTGCGGTTGCAGTGAGCTATGAAGATGCTCTGGCTGGTGGTGTCTGTGGTCCTCCATCTTGGAGCCTCTCTTGTAAATGTGTTTTTGGATGAGTTAACATAAATCCATGTCAGAATTTCAGAGTTGGACAGGACTTTAATGACTATTTAATCCAACATGTTTACTTTATTAGTAAAAAAGAGAGTTTATAATTTTAATGTCTAAATCTGAAATTAGGCAATTCATTGTTTTACATTTCTTTAGGAAAAAAAAAAACTAATGTAGTAGTTTTTTACCTGCCTATGACTCTTTTCCCATTGGGTTCAAATCACTAATCCAATACAATAATCCTTGACTTATAGGGTTTTTATAGTGGAATTTTCTGTTGTTTCCTCAAGCTCAACAAATATCAAAAGTACATCATTTGTTTCTTCCCATTTCTGCTATTGCTCAACTATCCTTTGTTCTCAGGACCTTGTTTCCAGGACTTGCCCAAGTTTGAAAGCACCGAGAAATAGATAGGAAGCTGGAAAGCACATAATTCCCTGTTTTTACTGATAAAACTGTTGAAAAACATTGTGCCTTAGTATGAAGGCCAAGTGAGCCTGTTAGTGTTCTCTGTCCCCATTTCCTCTTGTGTAGTCTAGACTTTGGTGTTTAGGGACAATTTGCTTGTGTAGGGCAGACACAGTTTCTCACAATCTCTGTATTCACATTGGTCTAGAGCAGAGAGGAAGAGAAAAGAAAGTCCTCAATATTTACAAACTTTTTAAAGATTAATGGCACCCAGTTCAGAAATGTGGACCACTGTCCATAGGTAACTCAGTCCCTGTCCATGGGGAGGCTAAGTTTTGCAGTGCCAGTTTCTTTATGTGAAAACAAGGAGTTTTTGAGGGAAAGTGAGACTCCCCAACACATGTTTCTTAACCCTTCCCATGTTTAGTTATGTGCTCTTTTTAAAAATTACAGATATCTTTTTTTGTGTGTTTTTGGTGTTCTTCCCACATCCTTTGGTTATCTGTCCTTAAATTTTGAATACCCAGTTTTCTTAGTCTCCAACCTCTATCACTGCATATGTTTTACTTGCTATTCTGGATTGCTGGTCATCATCCAAGACTTTAACAGCTGTGATACTATTTCTCATAGCCTAGTAATCTGCAGATAAGAAATACCCTAGATGATTTGCAGGCATTTTGAGAAGTATTCCTTTAGTCCTGTGCAATATCAGGACTTCCATTTAATTTCATTTCATTGCAATTTTTAAAATATTTATGGAGTCCCTATTAACTCTTATAGCTTTGTACTTCTTGGTACATCTGCATAGAATATTCATAGGTTCTTTCTTTGTCATTCTCTTTACTTAATAGGCAAGGACAATGCTTAATTTTTATTAACATATTCCCCCAAATGCCTAATTCATTTGATACTGAAATCCAAAATTAGAGTAAAAACTCAAGAGAGCCATGGGAGGAATATGTCAGTCATGTAGATGTATCTTGGGTCTTTTTCAGTTGGATGCTTGCATAGAGATTGTTGCAGAATCTCTTCTTCCCTAGTAGCTAAACAAGAAGCCTTACCATTTTGCATTGATTTCTCTATTATAAACATAATTTGAAATTTCTGGCTGAAGAGTAGCAATGAAAACACTGTTTTTCCTTTTGCTGAGTTGTTGGCTGAATTTATATTGAGAGGAATACAATGATTCCTCAGATAATTGTGAAAAAAGGTGTCACATCCAAAGGCCTTAGATAATCCTCTGTGTCTGGAGTATAGACATTCACAATCGATATATATGATACTTTCTCCTTTTCCTTCTTCTCTTGCATATTTTTAGATGCAAAAAGTTCAGTAATTTTCCACAAGAAAATTCACTCCTAGAGATGATTTTATAAAATCTGACAGGAGAGCAAAGTGTATCTTACTTTTATGTTTGTAGTTTTGATGTTATTATTAGCTCTTAAAATATATGAACTAACTCATGGTAGGTCATAGTGTCAAGATCTTAATTAGTTTTCTTTCCATTCATTGCTATTTATGCTGGTTTTAGGAGTGATTATGAGGCTTTTTAACAAGATTTTTGGAGCTTGTATAGCCAAGTGAGTTATCCCTTTAAAGTTGTTACCCTATGAGGGCGTGGCATTTGTTACAATAAAAACTCTATTGCTCAAACCAATGTTAGATTTTTGGTGTGTTTTTACTATTAAAGTCTATAGCTTTTCTTATCTTTTTTTTTCTTTTTTTTTTTTTTTTTTAGGCAGAGTCTTGCTGCTCTGTCACCCCAGCTAGAGTGCAGTGGCATCATTGTAGCTCATTGCAACCTCAAACTCCTGGGCTGGAGTGATCCTCTTGCCTTAGCTTCCTGAGTAGCTGGGACCACAGGCACTGCCACCACACCTGGCTAATTTTTCTATTTTTTGTAGAGACAGGGTCTCTAGCTCAGGCTGGTCTCGAACTCCTGACCTCAAGCCATCTTCTTGCCTTAGACCCCCAGAGTGTTAGGATTATAGGTGTGAGCCACTGCGCCCGGCCTATAGCACATTTTTGAACTTTTTAAATGGTGGAATAACATAGATAGGGTGCATTTGAGTTTTGGAAGCAGCCAACAGCCATTTGCAATCATCTTCACTAGTATGGTGATTAGCCTAATTATTTGTTATTCATAAAATATGGTTAGGAAATAATGAGACTGGTTTTCTTACATGTCATATATTGTCTCTGAAGGCAATTCCAAAAGATAAATTTTAACACAGTTTTGACCAATTTAAGTATTATTGACATAAATGAAGATCTCAAGATGACTGTTTTAAAAGTGATAACCCTTGGCTGACTATTTAGTTCTGTTATAATAAGAAAAAAAGACTCATCCCATTATTTATTGTAGGATTCTGTATTGCAAAGAAACAAAGACATTTTAGAGGAACCATAATAAATAATTTGACTTGGTGTGCTGACCGTTTGCTCATCAAAAGTAATTGTAAATTGGCTGATAATAGCTAGAAATAGCCCTTCGAATGGAAAGATAGTTCAGGAAATGACAGCTAATGGAATAGACTGAAATGTGAGAAAGCAGAGAGGTCACCTTTTAAGGACTTACTGCTAGAGTCTTGAGACAAATAGTGAGATGTGATTTTCTACGCTTTGGTATCTATTTTGTGCCCACATTACCTAAATTTCTCTGGCTCAGGTTTAATCCAATAATTTTTCATCATAAAAATTATATGCTCATGATATAAAAATAAACTTTTAAAATGACCTAGTTATTTCTGATTAGATATGGCAGATTTAACCCTTACATATATCTTTACTCCATTGTAATGATAGTGAAGGTTTAATAAACTCATAAGAACAAAGCATATGAGATACATCATTAAAAGTTTGGAAGATATAAGAAGAATGGACAAGTAGTGAATGCCTTCAGAATGGAAAAAGCTGACTCCTAATTTCAACAAGAAGTAGAACCTGAGAAAGATTCTAGAAGCAAATGTATCAGATACTGCAGAAAACTGGGGTACAGTGTGGGTCTGAAAAGAGAAGCAAGTATATTAATTTTAAAACATTACATTCTAAAAAAACTTTGTTTTAAAATGGGAAATCTGACAGTTATAGTTTTATTTAGTTTCACATCTATAAACATATGGGAGAAGAGAGAAGTGCCAGTTCTACTCTTTTGGCTTAACAATTATTTATGTTTTACAGAAAACAGAGATGTCTGTTTAAATATTCTTAATAGGATAACAGATTATTAAGGAAACTAAATAGAATTGCAGACTTTTTAGAGGTTATACTTGTTTTCATAGGTCATAACACATTTTCATGTCTGGATTATGGACAAGGATCCATTGTTGGAAATAACGTTTGCAAAGACTGTTCTGTGACATAGATTATTACTTGCTTTCCTGCTGCTCTGAAAGAAGGGATGTTTTCTTTCATCTTGATGGACTTCCTTTCTCTAGTGGTTCGAAGGGCCTATAGTATTAAAGCAAACCATTGGAATTCCACTAGGTAGAAAAAAGCAGGCTTGAAAGGCATAAAGCTTATATTATGGAAATGAAAATGTCAGAGAATTTTAATAAATGGAATATAAAATGTGTAATGTGCTATATCTAAAGTTTGAATCTTTATAAGGAGCAGTTAAAAGCCCAGCTCTCTTTTGTAAGTTCCTGCAATCAGGGAAATGCTTCTCTCTCCTGGCAAAAGCAGCAGGAGGCTTCTTTCTCTGGAGAAACAATGAAAGTCTCTGGTTTAGGGACATAGTCAGCTGAGGGCCGGTGCTATACTGAAAATGGGGGGGGGGGTGGTGCACAGTGATATCTGCATGTTGAATTGGAAATCCATAGTCCCTGTATCCAGGTTGAACATTGGCACCAGGTTTATACTATCCAGCCAGTAGATAGGAGGCTCATTCTCTGGGCAAAATGATCAACCCATGATAAAGAATCTAAGAACATTGACATTTGTGATTCTTTAATGAAATTTCTGCTTCCCTCTGGAGAGGCCCACCTATCCATAACCATGCTGTTCTTCATAGAGCTTCCAGGAAGTTTTCTAGCACTTCACTCTCAACAACCATGGAGAGGCAAGTACTACCAGATATTTGAGGAAAACATCAAACAAAAAAGAGAACAAAGCAAACAGATGAAATGAATATGGCTGAAACAAAGCAAATGTAGGGAACAGAAGAAAATCTTTAAAAACCCAAACCTGTATTAATACACAGGCACACCTAGGAGATATTGCAAGTTCTGTTCCAGACCACCACAGTAAAGCAAATATTGCATAAAGTGAGTCACACAAATTTTTTGGTTTCCCAGTGCATATAAAAGTTATTTTTTGGCCGGGCGTGGTGGCTCACACCTGTAATCCTAGCACTCTGGGAGACCGAGGCAGGTGGATTGTTTGAGCTCAGGAGTTCGAGACCAGCCTGAGCAAGAACAAGACCCTGTCTCTACTAAAACAAACAAACAAACAAACAAACAAACAAACAAAAATAGAAAGAAATTAGCTAGACAACCAAATATATATATAAAAATATATATATAAATATATATATATAAGTGTGTGTGTGTATATATATGTATATATATATAAAAATCAGCCGGGCATGGTGGTGCATGCCTGTAGTCCCAGCTACTCGGGAGGCTGAGGCAGTATGATTGCTTGAGCCCAGGAATTTGAGGTTTCTGGGAGCTAGGCTGATGCCACAGCACTCTAGCCTGGGCAACAGAGTGAGACTCTGTCTCCAAAAAAAAAAAAAAAAAATTATTTTTTTACACTATACTGTAGTCTATTAAGTATGCAATAGCATTATGTCTAAAAATGTACATACCTTAATTAAAAAACACTTTATTGCTAAAAAATGTTAATGATCATCTGAGCCTTCAGCGAGTCATAATCACTTCGCTGGTAGAGGGGCTTGAATTAATGTTGATGGCTGCTGACTGATTAGGGTGATGGTTGCTGAAGGTTGAGGTGGCTTTGACGATCTCTTAAAATAAGACAATGGAATTTGCCTCATTGATTGACTCTTCCTTTGACAAAAGATTTCTCTGTAGCATGTGATGCTGTTTGATAGCATTTTCCCAGAGTAAAACTTCTTTCAAAATTAGAGACAATGCCCTCTCAAACCCTGTCACTGCTTTATCAACTAAGTTTATGGAACATTCTGAATCCTTTGTTGTCATTTCAGCAATGTTCACAGCATCTTCACCAGGAATAAAGTCTATCCTAAGAAGCAACTCCTCATCTGTTTAAGCTTTATCATGAGATTGTAGCAATTTGCTCCGATCTTCAGCCTCCACTTCTAATTTTAGTTCTTTTGAAAATCTGTTTAGTGTAGCCACCTTCATCAATGATATTAGCTAGGTCTTCTGGTTAACTTGCTGCAGCTTCTACATTAGCACTTGCAGTTTTACCTTGCACTTTTATGTTGTAGAGATGGCTTCTTTCCTTCAGCTTCATAAACGAACCTCTGCTAGCTTTAAACTTTTCTTTTGCTGCTTCCTTACCTATATGCCTCCATAGAATTGAAAGAGAGTTAGGGCCTTGCTCTGCATTAGGGTTTGGCTTAGGGAAATGAGATTGGTTTGATCTTCTATCCAGACCACTAAAACTTTCTCCATATTAGCAATAAGGCTGTTTTGCTTTCTTATCATTTGTGTGTTCACTGGGGTAGCACTTTTAATTTCCTTCAAGAACTTTTCCTTTGCATTCACAACTTGCCTAACTGCTTGGTGCAAGAGGCTTAGCTTTTGGCCTAGCGTAGCTTTCAACATAGCTTCTTCACAAAACTTAATCGTTTCTACTTTTGATTTAAAGTGAGAGACATGCAACTCTTCCTTTCTCTTGGGCACTTAAGGGCCGTTGTAGGATTACTGATTGGCCTAATTTCAATATTGTTTGTGTCCTGGAGCTGTGGTCCCCAACCCCCAGGCCATGAAATGGTACTGGTCCATGGCCTGTTAGGAACTGGGCCACACTGCAGGAGGTAAGTGGCAGGCAAGTGAGCAAGTGAAGCTCCATCTGTATTTACAGCCATTCCCCGTCACTTGCATCACCACTGAGCTTCGCCTTTCCCCCATCCTGGTCTGTGGAAAAATTGTCTTCTATGAAACCGGTCCCTGGTGCCAAAAAGGTTGGGAACCGCTGTCCTAGATAACAGGAAGGCCCAAGGAGAGGGAGAGGGATGCAGGTTGGTGATGCAGTAGGAACACACACTTTTATCAATTAAGTTCGCTGTGTTAATGTGGGTGTGGTTTGTGGTGCTCAGCACAATTACAATGGTAATATCAGAGATCACTGATCACGAATCACTATAACAGATAAAAGAATAATGAGAAAGTTTGAAGTATTGCCGGAATTACCAAAATGTGACACAGAGACATACAGTGAGCACATGCTGTTGGAAGAATGGCACCAATAGTCTTGCTTGACGTAGAGTTGCCACAAACTTTCAATTAAAAAAAAATGCAATATCTGTGAAGCGTAGTAAAGTGCAATAAAACAAAGCATACCTGCATTCAGAGAGATGATTACAGCATCTATGAAGCAAGAAACTAATATTAAGTATCCAGAGGAAAACAACTAGAAAAAATAGTAGAAATAATTTTAAAAGATCAATAGAACTGTTGAATGCTGTAGTTGAAAAAAGGAACTGTAGGAGTAGTTGGACAGGGAAATGGTGTGGATAGAATTATTTTGTTTGCTTTTCTAAGTGGGAGAAATAACGATATGAAGAACCACTTGATAACTGTGGTCATAAATCAACCTGTGGCCATTGAGATGTTCTGCTTCTTAGGGCAAGGTAAAGTTAAGCTTTACGTGATTGAGGTTTGGCCAAGTAAGTACAGTGGAGAGGGGTGAGGAAGTTCCGACTGTGTCAATGGGGGTGATTACATGGCATATCATGGAGTATAAACTGGATTAGGTGGACAAAAATGAGATGAAGGAGAGTGAAAAAGTGATAGGTAGGGCCAATGGTTTAAAAGTCCCAAACAGTAAAAGTGAGTTCTAGAGAAAGATAAATAGATAAGGCAATGGAGGAAAATTGAAATCAGGATTTGGAAGGCATTTCACCTATGTTCTGGTTTAATAACATACCAGCTTTATAGAGGTTATTTTTGACTTCTCCATTTTAGACATGGGAAATTATGTTCATAGACATTAAATAACTTGGCCAAGGGCATACAGCTAGTAAATGGCAGCGTTTGGATAGAAAATTAAATTTATTTTTTGTTTTTAACTCCAAAGCCTTTGTGCTATACCAGCTGCGTCTGATTCATGATGGCTTCCCCTAGACAAAGGATAGTAATTATTATGACTGAAAATGTTTGTATTTTATTTGTTTTACATTTCCAGGCTTATTATGGCATGCCAACTTTAAAAGTACATTCAGAAAACATTTCTAATTTTAACATCTACTTCGTTTAAAAACAAGTGGCCTTTAGAGTGTGGTTTTAAATGATTTTTACTTGAATCTTTCAAAGTCCACAAGCATTCACATGTCAGTGTTTCGTAGGCTGTTAGCATGGAGTGAATTTCACCTGATCCATTTACAGTAATATAAAATTTTCTCTATGTTAAGGAGATCCTTCATTTTCCTACGCTTAAAATGATTTAAGTTGATCCTTACTTAATGATGAACAATGATGTTCTGAAGTAAAGAACTTAAGGTAATTTTGATTATTTCTACTTTAGGAAGCTTCAGGAAAATTTGCTTAGGTTCTAACTTGAATTGTAGTAAGAATTTTATGGTTTAGTAGAGGGAAAAGTGACATTTTAAATTGAAGGTTTTTCACCCTAATAATTAAAATAACAGTACTTAGCAGACTTTCACAATACTGCAAACAAACAAAACCGAACTGCATGTGCTGTTTTTGGTTTTAATTACATGGAGCCCTTTCCAGCAGTACTTGTATATAGAGGCTTGATTGAAATAGCTGCATAATTCCTGAGCAGAGGGTTTTTCTTTGCTGTAATTACATTCATGCGGTGACTCATACTCTCTTAATGCCTAGATTTTATAATTCAAAGGAAAATGTTCCCTTGAAATTTGAAAGCCTGGAAGACTCAAAAGTTGTTTTTTTTTAAAAAAATTGTTATTACTACTGTTACTACTACTACAACTACTAGTCCTCTGAGGAGTATTTTACTTAGGTGATTTGATTTCACTCATGCTAGCTCCAGTAATGGGGAATTTTATCACTTGACATTAGTGGAGAAAGTATCCCACAGATATCCAGCGTAGGGATAGGCTGTTCTGGATTCAGGGACTTCAGCAGCAGAGATTTGAGGCTTTCACTCTGGTATTTACCACTGATATGACTCACTTTCTTTTAAGTGTCTGTGTACTTTTGACTTTGTTTCTCTTTCCTTCCTCAGCTGAAAGATTTTTTTTCTGAATTTACTAGTTCATATTCCCAAGAGAGAGAACCTGGCTGCCTCTGCTAAGAAACATACCTCTGTATGGTAATGTTTCTCTTCTACTTCTGGGGAAGTTGTTTCAGATTGATAGCAAGGCTAGGGGACAGTCCTTTGCAAACATCTGGCTGGTACCTCTCCCGTTTGGGTAATAGGGTGTGATGTGGATGCTGGAGCAATTACTGGTTTTGCCTGAAGCAGGTCTTTACCATGCAGCTTCACTATTTTGTTAGAAGCCCTTGGAAATTTGTGAAATATTTGACACACTCATGAAAAAAATAAAAAAGACAACTGTTGATTGGCTGTACAACAGCTGTTCTTTCCACCACTCTGCCTTCCCCCAATATTCAACTCTCTCTGAATAGCCATGATGTTGAAGGGAGGCCAGGAAGAATCTTGTTCCAAAGACAAATGTCCTTGTCAAAGGATTGGTTTAGGTGTGGCCATGTGATGTAATTCTGGCAAAAGATACTTGAGAAAATGAATGCTAAGAGCTTTTTTGTGAAGCATTTTCTTGCTTTTGATAAGAAATACAAGGCTTTTTTTTTACCTTGGGATATTTTTTATTTGTATGAGATGCTTAGAATTAAAATAGTCACGTTATGGTCACGTGAGGAATCAGTTAAGAGAACAGGCCATCCACCATGCTGTTGGCAGGACAGAAAGTTGAACACACTCTTGGTCTTAACTGGTGATGTTGAGTCACCGCGTGAACCAGCCCTGGAACTGCCCTGGTGTCCAGTGGGAAATTACATTGATGCAATGGCAGCCCCTAAGTATGCTACCAGGCAAGCTATCCCAGAGGTAAGGAAACCAGAAGCTCCCATAGACCAAACTTAAATCCTCAAATAACATGGTTTTTAAGTTAATTTAAAGCACACAGTGAGAAGCAAAAGGAAAGAGTTTGGTAGGTTAGCATGCTTGGGATAGGTGCAAACAGGGTGGAGGGGGCGCCATATCAGCGAATCCTGCATGCACAGTGTTCATATGTCCTGCTTCTTTTTCTGCTGCAGATGCTTTCCCTGTCTATGGTGTGGTTACAAGGACCAGAGTTGAGGTTTGGACAAGTCTCAGAGATGGCAGGTGCCCCAAGCTAATGACACCCACTTGCTGTATCTGAGAGACACTGGGACAAATATGCCTGGTCAGTGGCTGTGGCTTGCTCTTTAGCCCAAAACACAGTCATGAATTCTGTTAGTGTTTTTTGGAGAACACATGGGGCAGGAATGAGTGTCAGCAGTTGTTCTTAACCAGGGCTATTTTGTCCCCCAGTGTATATTTAGCAATGTCTGGAGACATTTTCGACTATCATGACTGGTGCATGCTACTGGCATCCAGTGGGTAGAAGCCAGGGATGCTGCTTATCTTGCTACAATGAACAAGACAGCCTCCCAAGACAAACAATTATCTGGCCCAAAATGTCAGTAATGTCAAAGTTGAGAAACTTGGATTGAATTAAGACCTCATGAATATTAAGTGCTTATGCATATTTAGTGTATACTGGCTATTTAGTGTCTCTTGTATAGTTAGTATATCATGAACATTTATTACTCACGTGCCTTACAAATATTAGGTATTGATCTTCTATCCTTTTCTATCAATGTGTAACACATGAACAATCTTCTTATACTTACATATCCTATGAATTCTCCACAAGTCTAACAAAATTTTGCTTACTAAGCTACTCAAATATACTTAAAACATCTTAAAAGGACTGAATATTCTCAAAAGCAATTTCACATTACACTTACCCTAGAATTTCTAACAAGAAATAAGATAATAAATGTCTTGATTATCTAAGCTATTTTTAGTTGTATTTTCCTTAACTTGCAGCTTAAAGTGTCCTAGCTAATTCCCACATAAAGTCAATAGGAAAATGCATTCTAAAGATAAATGAAGCATGAATTTATACAATTATAAGTTTCCTGAATGGTAATATAAGCATCAGATACTGCAGGGTTATGGTGCCTACGTTAATGTAATGCTTGTTTGATTGTTTGTTTACATTCAAGCAGCTGTAGGCATGGTGTCTATCATGATGGGTCTGTGTGCTCAGAAATTCACATTTTTTAATGATCAGAACAATTTTGGTTTGGTGAACTTCGGTGCACTTTAAAAAAGATTTTTTTAGTTGGCTCAATGTTGGCTCATTAGAAATTTATAGTTTCTTGTATTTTTATTAATGATAATTTTATTTATATTTTAGTGCTTTAAAATATAAAAGACATTTTTATGGAAGTTGCATCTTGAGGCAACTATTAAAGGGGAAATTTTTTCATGTATATGAAATTAAACATAAGCATATTTAAGACTGTAGAAACATTTAAAGTTAATATAAGAAGACTGTTGTTTAGGAGATATTTCAAAAGAGAATTATTCTCAAATGCTGATGGTATGTTCCTCTTCATTTCTTTTAACTTTCTTTTTCCCCTTTTTATGATGGGAACTAATATTTTGTCAGATAAAAATAACACATAAAGAAATGATAAGGTATGGTAGACAACTAAAACTACTTGATAAAAGGCTAAAGTAAGAAAATTAAGAATAAGATGTCTTAAATATGTGTGCTTAAAGGCTTATGATAGTTTCCTACAACTGTTGGTTGGATCAGTGGAATCAGCTCTGCTGAGCAGTGAGGTGTAGTCAGTTCAACCTCACATCCTGTTTGAAATACTGGGTTCTGTGTGTGTGTGTGTGTGTGTGTGTGTGTGTGTGTGTGTGTGTGTGTATGTATGTATGTGTTAGAGGGAGAGACAGACCTATAAAGTGTTGATTTGGGGGATTAAAGAATTGTTAAAACAGGTACATGTAAATGGTTTACATTTTCAGGATCCTCTTTAATCATCATTTCTTTTTGCCATTGCAGTGATTTGCTGTCCTCTGAATATACAGAGAGACATATTGAACATGGAGGCAAGACTGTGGAAGTTAAAGTAAGTGAAATTTTCTTACCTTTGGGGGAAATTTAATTGAGAATCTTTTAAATACCATTGATTATGATTTTAATTTTCAGTGATTCTTGTAATGTACAGTTTTGAGGGTTTTAAAAGAATATTTTATAATTTATTATGAAAGTTTATCACATACTTGTGAAAAATAAACTTTACTTTTAATTATTAGCGAAAGAATTTTTAGTGTCCTATAGGAATTGTTGGACTTAGGTTTTATAGGATCATACAGCTGCAAATAGTTCTTTTTAGATTGTCACAGAAAATAGTTTCTGAAATTTGCCTTTAAGGTTAGCACTCAGAACCAAGAGGTGAAATCTTATGTCTGGAATAGGTATGAGACTTTGCATTCATTTGTGAAAGACTTCCCCTTGGTAAAATGTAAAATTATTAGATCTACAAGGAAATCTCAGGGAGTATAAAATACTTACAGACAGGCTGGGTGCAGTGGTTTATACCTATAATCCCAGCACGTTGGGAGGCTCAGTTGAGACCAGGGGTTCGAGACTTAGTCTGCGCCACATAATGAGCCAAAAAATTAGAAAAAAAATTATCTGGGTGCAGTGGCATGCACCGGTAGTAACTATGGAGGTTGAAATGGGAGGATCATTTGAGCCAAGGAGTTCAAGGCTGCAGTGAGCTATGACTGCGCCGCTGCACTCCAGCCTAGGCAACAGAGTGAGACCCTGTCTCAAAAAACAAAACAAAACAAAACAAAAACCAAGAGACAGAAATCTTTGGATACTGGTCATGACAGATAAGCTCTGAAAATATTAACACAAATAAAAGCCTCCTCCAGCTATAGGCATAAGAATGTGTGTTTTTTCCCCAGTGTGCTGATGATGTAATCTGAGAGTGTATAAGATTAAAAGCCACCCAAGTATAGGGCTTCTTGTTGATCATCAATGTTTAGTGTAGTGAATTTTAGCCAAGTATTTAAATTTTCTTCTGAACAATGTTCACACTATCTATTCTACCTCATCTGAAATATAATGCCATTTGTTTGTATTTATTTTCTTTTTCTGATTATAAATTTGATACATGCTCATTTTAGAAAACTTGTAAACAGAGAAAAGTATAACAAAAGAGGAATAATTATCCTTAACATCATCACTGAGAGTTAAACTTTGTTTTCATTTAGTTGTATTTCCTTTTAGTGTTTTGTATCCTATGCATGTATTTATATATATATTTTTACATAGTATCATATCTACACAATTATATCTTTCTTGTTTTTTAGTGAACACTATCATATTGTAAACATTTTCCTGAGTTATTTTCTCATAAAGCCTGTATTCATTGTTTTCCTACTTACCTATATTACTGCAATAAAGCTTTTCATTCAAAGCTAAATTCTATCAATAACCAAAACAAATTACATGGTCCCCATTCAAATGACAACCTGAAGAGAATTGGACTTTTCAATTATATATATTAATTTTAAAAAGAAAACATTTTATTATAGAAAATTTCAGACATGTATAGAAGTAAAAAGAATACTGTAATAAACCCCATCATACCATCATCCAGCACTGACAGTTATCAACATTTTGATGATCTTTTCTCTTTCTCTTTACGTGTGTGTGTAGTATTTCAAAGCTAATCGCAGACATTAGGACATTTTTCCAATAAATACATCTCTGTATCTATACATCTCTCGTTGATAGAGACTTGAAATGAAATCTGTTAATTTTTGTAAGTGATCTAGATATAAAAAGTTTCCAGTTCCTTCAGAAAGTTATTCTAAACTTAAGACTAATTGGTTGATTGATTTATGTTACTACCTTCCTGAAAAAAGGGTATCAGGATCCTTCTAGTTATGACACAGGAGAATGGAGTCATTTTGCTTATAGTTGGGAAAAAATTACCTAGATTTAGAATTTCCAGCTCTCCTTTTATTCTCATCCCTGTTTATTTGGCTTCACTTCTCTATTTTGTATGATAATGTTTTTCTGAATACATTACTTACTCCTTTGTTAAAGAAGAAATAGGCAGTTCACTATCTGTTTCCATCTGTGTCTGTCAGTGGAATGATGGAATGCAAATAACAAGCGTGGAGGGTGGATCTCTGCTGTCTCTATAGTAATATCCCTTTTCAGAAAACTTGTACTTAATCAGCAAAGTGTACTCCACTCTGAGATTGTTATGCTCCATAGGTATATATAATACACAAAACAGTGACTGCCACGCAGTCTTCGCTGATTTTCCAACCTGAGAATTGCATTTCCTTGTGGATGGTTTTCCTAACTCCTAAGCCTGTCAAACTAGGGAAATGATAATAAATACAGATTTCATTCAAACTCTAGGGCCAGAGGACATTTCTTTCTACCTTTAAGAAAAATCACTTTGATCTCAACTATCACCTCCTTTTGTTTCAGTCCATTTAAAAATCTAACTCAAAATTCCCGAGTTTTTTCCAGAAACTATATCGGAGTGCTGAATCCTGCCCATTAATCCAAAAATTATTTCTTGCCGGTTCCCTCATGCCTTGCCCTCTGTGCTTAGCTCTTTGGGATGTTTCTTGTTACGTGAAATCTGATAGTAGTTTTTTTTTTTATTAATGACTCAGAATTTTCTTAAGCTTTTCTTTTTGCTATTACACTATGAATCAAATACAATTACAGTATTTCATATTTTTTATTTTCCTTCCCTCCACTATCTTTAAAAAAAGAAACCCTGAAAGATACAAAGATATATTAACATATATCTTTTAGTTTGTTAAGGCTGCCGTAACAAAGTGCCACAGACTCAGTTGCTGCCTTAAACAACAGAAATTTATTTTCTCACAATTTTGGAGGCTAGAAGGCCAAGATCAAGATGTTGACAGGGTTGGTTTCTTCTGAGGTCTTGCTCATCGGTTTGTACGTGGTTTTCTTCCTGTGTCTTCATGTGATCTTCCTTCTGTGTATATCTGTGTCCTAACCATCTCTTCTTGTAAGAATACCGTTCATACTAGATTAGGGCCCACCTTAAAGTTAGGACTTTAACATATGCATTTTGGGGCAACACAATCCAACCAATTAACACCTTCCTTAAGAGCCCTGTAAGGTTTTTTGTTTTTTCTTAAAGTTATCTTTTCTTTTGAGACAGAGGTAAACAAAAAAAGTATGTGAAATCAAATCTAAATGCTAAGAAATACTTTTTTTGTGTCAGTTTACACAAACATGGTCATATATATCTTAAGGATGACAAATTAAAATCAAAATCATTATGCCACATTTAACAATGGCCAACAATTGGTTAATCCACAAATGGCTCTTCCCAGGTGTCATTGAACTTTTTATTTGTGAAAATTCAGGTGTAATGCATTTGATTTAAGGGTGTGAGTGTGAATGTGGGAAAAAGGAATACATTTGCAGGAAAAAAAAATTTTAAATAGCTGCTTTGGTGAATCTTTTAGATTGCAGTTTTATTTTTAAAAGCTTTTAAGTTGTAAAATAGACCATAGACCATTGTTTTATGAAACTCTCATAAAACAATGTATAGGCTGATGAAATATTACTAATGGTGAACACTGATTACCACCATTCAGTTCAGGAAATAGAGCTTAGCCAGCTCTTCCATTTGCTGCTGCCCAAGCTCAAGCCCCTCCCTCCTCTTATTGTAAGACTTATAAACACTCCCCTGAGTCTTATGGTAATTGCTTCCTTAATTTTATTTATAGTTTTATCATCAGAGCATGTACCTCTGTAGTTTTGATTTACTTGTAGGTTTTAAAAATAAGTTTTAAAAATTGTCTTTTTCTTTTGTTTCCCCTTAAAATTTATTTGTTGAGGAAACCAGATTGTTTATCCTTCTCAGTTTCCTATAATCTGGATTTTGATGTTGATTGCACTTTTGTATTTAGAGTAAAAACAAATATATTAGTGATTGTGTTCCCTAGCACAAAAATTTGTATTATCTATAGGGACATTATATGCCTCATTCAAGTCAGTTTTACCCTATTCAGATAGGTGTGCATAATACTGATTTTAAAGTTCTATTAAAAGTTTTTTTTAAATCTTTTTTTCAAAGAATATGAGGATAAAGTCTTTATGCAGGGGTAAAAAGAGACATACTCTTTGTTCCTTTAGTAAGACAAATTAATCTCATCTTACATTAATTTTGAATTCATTTAAAAATGAAATTCTAAATTTACCTCTCTGTTTAGGGAGAACTTTTATGTGTCTGATATGGAATTTAAAAATAATTTCAGATCTAAACCTCAACTAATCAGAGTACCTTGGGAATGCAATTTTTAATTTTCATTGTTGGGGACTATGGCTCTTGATTCAGACAAAGGAAACTGGAATTGATGAATAATGTCAACAGAGACTAAACCATGCAGTTTGCTATCTTATAGTTAGCTTGCTTTTTTTTGTCTTGAAACCGAAAGCTGCCAGTATTCTTGTTAATTGAAATTCCAGTTAGATAGGCTTTTTAGTTAATCTGTATTATAATATTAATAATAGTAATGAGCAACATTTATTACTAATATTAGTAGTAACCAACATTTATTGCATGATGTGATAGACACATGAATTTATTATACTATTAAGGCCTCAGAGCAGCCTGTGACTAGAACTGTTATTCTACTTTATAGAAACTGAGGCACAAAGAGGGTACCTAACTTGCTGAAAGCAATACAGTAGGAGTAGTGCAGCTGCAATTTGAATCTAGATTATCTAACTCCAGAGCTGACTCTTGTACCATATTATCTGCCATACGTTCTATATTATGTAAAATAAGATGGGCATAAAAATTGAAATATAATTTATTTATACTTATTGTATACATATCTAATTCATTTTGGAAATACCTAACAGTTTCTCCTTCACAGTCTTTTTAGTCTTTAAACTGAAATGGTGGTCTACACAAAGACTCCTTAGGTGTTTCTCTCAAATTTGGTTATGCATTGGTGCATTTGGGTAGTTTTTCTGTAATATCAGTAGCCTTGGGCAAAAGTGGTAAAGACATACTACAGTCTAAAGCCTGTTTTATTTTTCTTTGAATGAACATCTCAGGAATTTAGTTGTGGTGTAAGTTTTAGAACACTAAAAGAGGAATGGTGAAACCTTCACACATGTAAGGAACATATATAGATGGAGAAGGGAGGAGATGTAATTGGGGTCAAATAGTAAAAATAGACATCTTTGTAGAGATGTGATTTATTATATCACCGATGAAAGATCATAACCAGTCAGCAATAGTTCTGATAGTATCTTTTTTGTTAAATTATTTGATCTCTTATGATAATAATTAGGAGTAATGGCTACTTATCATCTATTTTTATTACCTCAAATTATTTCTAAACCGCTGTATTAGAGCATTCCCAATTTGTAGGATCCTAATCCTTAAGGATGAGTGTACAGAGATATATTATACAGTACTGACTTTTGACTGGCAATTAACTGGTTACTGCCCATCGAATTGAGTACACTCAAAAATGATTGTCTCAAAGTCTAATTATGTTCATAGTGGCAGTAAGAAGATGGATAAGAAAGCAAGGGAATGTGGGTCAACGTTGCAGTCTGGAAATGGTTATAGGAATTAGACAGAGTGCTGTTTGTCGGGGAGCAGGTGTCAGAGGAGAAAGTGTCTACTTTAAGGCGGGAGAGGTTATTGTGACTCCAGGGAAACTTTTACTCTGTTGGAATGGTAGTGTAATTTACCTTTAAAAAATACATATTTTGTAGGCAAACTGAAATGACTACTGTCGTTTCTGGAAACAAAGTAACAGGGTAGTTGATTTGCAAGCAAGGAGAAAGCCTGAGTTTTTCTACAGAGCAGTTTTTCTGCTGCTGTTCATATCTGTCTTCCCTCCTTAGGGATGGAGCTCCATGATAGATTTCTAAGCTAGCACAATACCATCTCCCAGCAGGCACCTGTGCTACAGCAGTCTCTAGATTCCCTTTGCACTCATTTTTCTAAGTCAGATTTCCAGCTCATTTCTTTCTTCTTAAAAAAGGGATACTTTTTAAAAATCCTGCCTTAACCTTTTTGTTTTCCCCAATGAGTATGTCAATGACAGGAAAAAAATCCTAGTAGAGGACAGCTATAAGAAATCACTTAGAAAATTTTAAATAATGGTCACTGTCAGGACAACGGTTAACTCCGTGGCTAACTTTGTAGTTCCTGTGAACCTGAACAGCATTGATAGAAAATTGCTTGTGATCTTGAATTGTATTCAGGATTTCTCCTGTCACCTTTTCTAGATTTCTCCACAAGGAAGACAATTCTCTAGACTTGAATAATTAAAAAGGTGCACAATTAGTTAAGGAATAATGTTTCTTAAGATGTCTTCTAAGATGTTTTGTTTGTAAAAAATAAAAACAAAACACCATCCACAAATAACCATATGGTGCTATGTAATATTGTGGACTCTTAAGTAAAAAAATGTTCTCAGTTTGCTATTAGTGATAGAATTTAGTTTGTCCAAGATGTAGGTTATAGTTCAGTGATTGCATTCTGTTTCTTCTACTTTTTTAAAAATTATGGTACCTTTAATTAACATATCCTATTATGAGACAGATTTATTTCAAATTCCATTGCAAAATAATTGAATAGCACAGAAATGCTTGAATTTTTCCCTTTTTGGCCACGGGGAGCACAAATAGCTATTAAACTGCAAAAGTGTCTCATTTATATTTCTTGCAGCAGTAAAGATGAACACAGGGGTTAATCTTTTGTTTATCCTGGATATCAAATTTCCTTATTGATTTTTAAAACTTCATGACCATACAGAATCCTGGTTCTTTCTATGGGAGCAAGAAGAATAAAGGATTAAAAAGAAAAGAAAAACCAGGCGTTGGTGTACAGTAAATTTTGCTGCATGCATTAGTACAGAGCAATCCATACCATTGCATCAATGATGAATCTTCTTAAGTAGAGACTTGTGTGTTTTTCAAGTAGCTTTTTAGGCTATCTTTTTGTTTTGGAGGCTGTCTTTGAGGTAAATGCAAGCAACAGCTACTGTTGCCAGGTAATCTGTACTAAAGCTTTTTCTTTTTATCTCATTTTCCTTTTTTTTTTTTTTTTGTAGTAGAACAACTCAGCAACAGCATTTCTCTTCCAAAATGCCTTTTTTATTTACAGCTTTCCCTTGCATTTTAGAAACATACTTTCTGTCTTGAATTCTCACTACAGTGCCTTTTCCAGAGACTCTTGGATAAGGCTCTTGGATAATACTTAGTCACCTACATGCTAGCTAATTAAGTCACATGGGCTGGGGAGATGGCTTTAGAAAGGAGTTTTTTTTTAAATGGATTTATTTATAGAAGTTGTCACTTAAGATCCTAATTTTATCACCAAATTCAGATCTAAGTTTCAGGCATTTTCCTTGGCTCTGTGGAGATGGGGAAGCCTCTATGCAAGTAAAGAAACTCAGTGATGTGCATTTTAAAGCCTGCTGATGGGGCAGAGTGTCAACTGAAGACCTCCAGTCCTTGGAGGGTCTTCTTCTGCGATCGTAACTGGGATTTTTTAAAAAAAAACAACTTTTTCGAGATGTAGTTCACATACCATAAGCTGAGATGGGCTTTGGTCTCCATTTTGTCCTTTAGGGAACATGAATTATTTAACAGGGTGTGTGTAAATAGAGTTTTTAAAATGATCACAAACAATTAATGAAGCAGTGATAGAAATATTTGGCAGATGCAATTACCTGTATGTTAGAATCTGTATTTATGTTTTTCTTGCTGCCTTTCTGGTATATTTAGGTTAAAGACTCTTACCACTGAACCTAAACTCTGAGAGCAGAAACTTTGGTATAGGATGAAGGGACACTTCAGGCGCAGGTGTTACAGGTTGTGGCATCATGAATATACAGGTACCTCACATAGGTTCTCTTTGACAGGAGAGAAAATTTCAAATCACATAGCTATGGATGATAATTAAAGCCAAGTTAACCATAAACACACAAATTTTAAAATTAGATGACTTCGAAAAATTTCTTCTCAAGTCCATTTTCTGAAACAGTTTAGCCATGATTTAATACCAATCTGACCGGTAATAAAACCAAAATGATTTTTAAAAAGTATCAATATATTTTCTTCATACACTTTGTTATTAGCTATAGCTAGACTAGCTTTAAATTCTATTATATTTTAATGACTTCTTTAGCCCCTAGTTACTGACATAAAATGATTTTTTTTAACCTGAGGATATAAAGATCCTACAAGAATGAGATCTAGACTTTCAAAAAATGAATATACAAGTAGGGTAAATCTTATGGTAATTTAATAAAAAATTATTGAATTTTGGGCTTAGTGGTAGGAGTCAATTTTAGAATTTTCTTATTTAGAGATTAATCTAAATAAGAATTGTACATAGGGCCAGCACAGGAAACCTTGTCCTTTGAGTCCTGTGGGTTTGAACTACTGCCATGTTTAAATACTTTCATTTTTAAATAGTGAATTATATTATAAGAGGACTCATTAATTTTCTCCATTACTAGTGCAAGAGCCATGATATTCTCACGGAGGTATTTTAAATGCTGAACACAGAAGTATAGCTGGAAAAACGATACTTTTGATGGTTAGCATATAGGAGTCCTAGTAAGCTAGTTTCATTGATGGATAATTACTATATATTGCTGTCCTGTAGGAAGATTATGCTGAGTTAATATGCTATTAACTTACTCGGCTCTATGACCAAGCCTTAGGGGCAAATAGCTGCTGTCAGTGGTCTAATACTAGTCATTTGGATGAGTTAACCTCTTCTCTTTACAAATTCACACTCATTTTTCTTCCTTAAGGCTGCTGGTGAAATATTCTTTCCAGTTAATGAAACATTCATCTTAATGTAATCAAAATATGCCTTGCTGTACTTGCGTTTTACACGATTCTTAAAGCTTTGTAGTTTTAAAAATAAATAGTATATTCCCATAGATGCTGATTTTACTACCAAGGATTTCCTGTCTTACACAGTCTGGACCTCTTTGAATCATATGATATCCTCATTGGATCAATACTAATGATGGGATTGAGGAAAAAAGAGTAAAAACACTGGTGTAGTAGTTGGAGTAATAGCAGATGCTTGTATGGTATTCACTATGTGCTAGGCACTTGTCTTAAGTGTTTTACATACACTAAGTCATTTTATCCCCCATTAATACCATTGTTATCCTCATTTTGTAGATGAGGAAACTGAGGCACAGAAAGTTTATGTTAACAAAAGACTCATGAAATCTGTGGCAGCAAAAAGAGAACTTTATTTTCTATTTAAAAAAAAAATCTGCAGACTGGGGAGACACAGCTTTCACTGTAAAAGAAAGTGCTCACTGATGAACAAAGGGAAGGTCTGGGAAAGTTCTTGCCCAGGTTCTCAGTCAGGTCTGTTTAGGCGAATGAAAGATTCAAACATGTCCAGTTCTGATTGGTTGAAATAGTCAAGTCTTGATTGGTTGGTTTCCAAGCCCAAGACCAGAAGTCTCTGTCAGATGTTTCTTTCATAACGCTGGTGGGCAGGGGTGGGGTGGGTTGGAGGAGGTAAAAGGGGGGGTGGGGGATGAATTACTGGCTACAGTCTATCCTGGCTGTAGTCACAGGGAGTGCTCTGGCTCTGGGGTGCAAAGCAGGGTGTTTGCCAAGAGCTACCTCTGCTCCAGAACTTAGGGTATGTGACTGCTCTCTCATATCCTGCCATAGCTGCCTGCCTTTGCTTTTAAATTCAGAGTGTTTCTACCAGCCACAGGGAGTTCTTGTCTGGAGAGCCTGCAGTCTTGTTTTATAGTTTTATTTCACAACTAATTTGTCCAAGAATTTGAAGCTAGAAAGTCTGGCGCCACAATTTGTGCTGTTATCCACTGTAGTCAGTCTACCCTCTGTATGGAAATGAAGAATTATAATAGCAGAGGAATCAGAATGCAAATATTTTAACTATAGCACTTCTACAGTTTACCCTTTGCAATTATGTCTCCTTTAGTGGTTGTTTAATAAGCTATAAATTGAAGATGTAATTGTTTTCTTCAGGTGAGTCTCAATTATTCCAATATAAAATTTCCTTTAATCCAAAGAAGATGCAGTACCTTCTGAAGACTCTCTATTTTCAACCATTTTCTCTTGAGGTTTACTTTCAGTCCTCCTTTGTTCTCCATGGAAGTTGGATTGTATATTGGTTCAGCACAGGGGAGCACCATGGCTTCTAAACTATTAAAATTTGAAATATGTTGCTGTCTTGCACATGGCAAACACATGGCTCAGTTCTTATGCCCATCTTATGCCTATGTATAAATTTATCTGCATCTGGAGGAAATGTGAAGTTTTATGGGCAAGAGTAACTAAGCTGAAATATATCATCATCCTGCTAAAAGAGTAGAAGATATTTGGTTGTATCCTTGCCAAGGTGATTCAAAATCCCTATCCTCCTCTCCTCTCCTCCCCTGCACCCTCCCTGCCACAGGAAGAGAGTAAAGGAGCCACACAAATCTAATAAACAAACTGATAAAATGTAAAACATTAACATTAGTTATTCCAGGTATGTCACCTAACTTTATTTTTTATCCACTACTAGGAATCTATTTATTATCTTCTTGATGAGCTTGATGGTGTGCTCATTTTCCCCTGGCAAGCTTGTGTAGACATATGTTCCTCTGCCATCTTGTAATCAGCGTGGTTTCAGGCAGGTCTCAGATTTCATGATTTAATTCGCTTTGCATTATAGGAAAAAATTCTTTGGGGATTAAGTAAATTTTGCTTTCCCCTGGGACTGAAGCAAGGTTGCTCTAGGTCCATCATCATGTATAATGCATCAGCTGCCTTAATGGCACTAAGATTGCAAGTGGTCTTAACTCTGAAGAAAATACATTGGCCCATTACCAGTTTATACAGGTCAGGGATCTTAGTGCTGGGAGTAAGGAAAAATGAAAAGTGACAGCTGCTGTCAGCATGAGTTCTTTTCCTAAGGTCTGTTTGTAACCTATTTCAGTAGAAAGTCCTCTTTCTTTCTGGTATAAATTTTTTTCCCCGCAATTAAGTACCTAAAGGGTTATTTAATCTGTTAATATTCAAGATGTTATCCATAAACTTAAAAGACATAGTTAGCCATAAATTAAAAAAAAAAAAAATCAAAGTAGCACTAACTGTTGGCATTTCTGTGTATGGAATGAATTAACTATTTTACAATAAAATATCTTTGCTATTTTGATTCTAATTATAGAACTAACCTTTTCGTATATAATGTCTTTTCCAAATCTACAGTTAAATTTTTTTTTTCTTACCAAGTTAGGATCTGAATATTTTTGAAATCAGAGTGAATTATTAGAGTAATTATAATTGAACAGGAGTAGTATAAGTGTTGTTTTGGACAAGTTTTAACTGTTTTAAAACAAAAAAATCACAAATTATTCCTTGATATTGTCCCAAATGACAGTATTTTCTTATTCATTAATAAAAATTCTTTCCAGTGAATAAGTGGCCACTATAAAAATAAAGACAGGTATAATAAAAATAAAGACAGGTATAAAGACCAGAGAATAAGAACCCTTTGTATTGAGTGGTTCGAGTGTTTACAGCCATTTTTGGGGAGGAGGCAATTCATCAAGGCTCCATTTGATGTTTTATCATAGCCTTTTCTTTGCACGTGTGAGTTAGGAAAGGCGATGATGCAGGTGGACTTGGTTAATCCCCATAGGAAACTCCTAAAAACTCAGGCATGTGGAGTTTAAGTGGCTAGAAATCTGACATTAGGGATTTATGGTGAAATAGAAAAAAAGCCCTCATTCTGAGATATCCTATTTGTGTTCTCAACCTTCATTCATTCAAAAGATATAAGTTAAAAAAAAAAAAAAAAAGATACAAGTTGAGTAGTTGCCAGGGATCAGGCAGGGGGATATAGCCATAAACAATAGGTGATGGAATTCTTGCCCTCATGAAGCTTGTCCTTTAGTAGGAGTGACGGACATGATGCAAGGAACTACCAAAAAGTCTTTATAAATTACAGAAATGATAAGTGCCAAAAAGAGAATGTCTACATGTTGTCCTGAGAGCATTTGCTGGGAGATCTGACCTCATCTGGTTGGTCAGGGAAGACTTTCTTGAGAAAAGAATATTGATTGTGAAGTTTAAAAGAAGTTAATAGGTGGGTGTAATGGGAGCAGAACAACTTTTCAGGGTGAAATTAGCATGTGTAAAAGCCAGAGGCCCTAATGCAGGATCTTGCCGTGTAAAATGAACAGAGAAAAACCAGAGAGGGTAGACAGAATCAGAGGTGGAGCAAAAGTGGCACAGGAAGAGGAGGGATGAAAGTAGGAGTACAGTCTTTGACCAGAGCCTCAACTCTTAGAAATCCGGTACAACCTAAAGGAGGTAAGACTAACAAAGCTTGTGGGCTTCACACATTGATTACTTTCTGCCTATGTTCTCTCTCAATAGTCTTCAAAATCTGGAAATGTATTTTGTAAGTTTCTCTGGAAGGCAGAGTGGTTGCTTTGGTAATTCTGAGTGGGGTCAATACATATTCCCCATAGCAATTAGATTTTTGGACAGAGTAAGTGCAGTCTTCTTGAGGTCATGCTGCCTTGAAAATTCAATAAAAACTAAAAAAAAATTTCTTTAGTAGCATTAAGAGATAGGACTAGTCATTTTCTTTGTTTCTAAAAGTCCAGGTCAGATTTGTGACTTGGAGACAATAAAGTTCAAAGACCAAGGATATTGTAAGGGCTAGATGTGCCTAAACTCAAATCCTGACTTTGCCAATTAATATCCATGTGGTCCTACACAATGTACTTACATCTTCTGTGCTTCATTTTCCTCATTTGTTAAGTAAGACAAACACATCACCTAGAGCTTTGGATATGGGAAGTATACCATAAACATGGGTTTTGATATTATTATTGAGGTAAAGTGGCGATCTGTAAAGAGTTTCTGGCTAGGTCTTTGGTGGCTTCTGCCTATTCCTACTGCTAGTTTCTGATTCTGTTCATAATGCAGGAATCATGTCAGAATCACCAATAACAGTCCTTCGCTCTCTGCTTCGTAAGACAATCTTCTATGCCCTTAGACTATAAATTCTGCAAGAGTCAGTTTTTTTTTTTTTTTTTTTTTTTGTGTAAGGACGCGCTTTTTTGGGAAGCGGAGTGGGTCACAGTTACCCGCAGATGAAGGCTGCCCAAGGGACAGCTTACACATCATACTCCAAAAGACACACAGGGTGTTTGCTAATAACAATCAACTGGAACATGGATCCTTCTGGGCAACTTCCCCAACCTCATCCCTCTATTTTCCCGATGGCAACTCTGGTTCACTAGAGATAGAGCCCCTCAGGGGTGCCTTCTTGTTTTTTATACAGAACATTTTCTTTAGACTTTTTGAAGTCTTCATTTGTTACT
>CAUYRT010039517.1:0-39554 GCA_963574885.1 Lepilemur ruficaudatus | reverse complement strand
CTGTGAACTATGATGATGCCACTGCACTCTAGCCTGAGTGACAGAGAACCTGTTTCAAAAAAGAAAAGATGCAAGAATTAATGTACTGAAACCCCTAGCACGTTTCCTTAATTTCTCCTTATAATACAGTTGTGATAGCGCATTGACTTTTTTTTTTTTTTTTTTAGACAGAGTCTCACTCTGTTGCCTGGGCTAGAGTGCCGTGGCATCAGCCTAGCTCACAGCAACCTCAAACTCCTGGGCTCAAGGGATCCTTCTGCCTCAGCCTCCCGAGTAGCTGGGACTACAGGCATGTGCCACCATGCCCGGCTAATTTTTTCTATATATTTTTAGTTGGCTAATTAATTTCTTTCTATTTTTAGTAGAGACGGGGTCTCACTCTTGCTCAGGCTGGTCTCAAACTCCTGAGCTCAAACGATCCACCCGCCTCGGCCTCCCAGAGTGCTAGGATTACAGGTGTGAGCCACCACGCCGGGCCACGTATTGATTTTTGAAAGCATGTGTACACGTATGTTATACTAAATTTCATTTCAAATTCGTAAAGATGTTAGAAAATATTTACTAGAGAGGAAAAGTACCTCTACCCGCCAGTTTGGGGCAAGGAGTTAAGCAATGAGCTGCCGCCACCTGGTGGCTGAAGTAGAAATGGCAGGCGGTCAGAACCCTCTGCCTCCCCAATGCCCCATCACCTGGAGGCAGAGGGCTGGCCTCCCAAGCTTCTGTCACAATCCCGGGTTACCGTTAGGTTGCTGTGAGTCCCTGACCCCCAGCCCCGTGCCATCTGCCACTCCCGCCATGAAGGTCAAGTATGTGGTCACTCCCCAAATAGAGTTCCTCTGCCACTAAGTGACTCAGCCTCTGGCTTCCTAAGGACCAGGACATTGTGTGGACGGGGGTTGGCTTCCTCCCTCAGATTAGGGGCTCCCAGACACAGGCAGTGCAGACCCCAAGGCTGAGGGCTTCCCAAGGGTAGGCCTGTCTCCTTCCTCAGGTCTCCACAGGCAGGCCCTGGAGGGCAGCTTGGAAGGGGGTGCACTGGCCAAACCCTTGGTCCCAGTGCTCATACCCGACCAGAGGCCCAGAGCCCGTGAGGAAGCCCCCATCCCGAGCCCCCTGCAGACCCTGAGAGGAGGGGGCGGAGGCAGTGAGGCTAGAGGCGTGTGTAGAATAAATATAACTTTATTCTTTATCCAGTAGATCTCAGTGGAAAGCCCAACAGTAACAGGTGCACCAGTGGGCTCCAGGGGGCTGAGACCCCAACCCCGGGTTGAGGAGGTCAGGGCAGAGCCAGCTCCCCCATCCCCCAGCTGGGGGTACAGGGGTGAGGGGAGGAGACCCCCTGTAGGCCCGTCCTGCGGGGCAAGGAGGGGGCACAGTGTGGGGCAGGTGGGGGTGGGGGCTGGCCAGGGAAACGGAGGAACTCAGGCCAAGTGCGTGCCGGCCTGTCTGCAGTCCACAGTGTGTGTGTGTGTGTGTGTGTCTGTCTGTGTATGTGTGTCTGGTGGCCCTGCAGGGGTGCTGGTGGCTGAGGCAAGGGGCGGGGGCAGCTTGTGCCCCTTGGGTAGCCCCTCAGTGGGGGCCGGAGGGCTTGGATGACAGGGGCCCCAATGGAAGGCAGCTCTGCCGGGGAGACAGGGGGCAGAAACACGCACCCCGTGGGTTCCGAGCGCCCCTCGCTTCGCCCCTGCCCTGCTCCCCATGCAGAGGCCAGGAGCCACCCCTCCAGGGGCTGCAGGGCTGCCCACACCCAGTGGCCAGGCAGGGGGAGAGAGGGGCTGGCTGTTCCACAGCACAAGGAAGGGGACGGCAGGCCTCGGACAGTTAGTACTTCACAGTTTGAAAGAGAAAACAGGAGGAAAAGGCTGAGGGGGGCGTGGGGGCACAGGGACACGGCAGGGAGAGCGGGAACCCCTGAGCCACTCCCCCCCAGGACCCACCCCTCCAGCTCTGGAGCCGGCTCCCCCCAATACACAGCACAAATTCCTTCAGTATAAATGTGCTTAAAATGAAAAGTCTTATTAAAAAAATCAAAAC
Organism: Lepilemur ruficaudatus; assembly: GCA_963574885.1. Lineage (NCBI taxonomy): Eukaryota > Metazoa > Chordata > Mammalia > Primates > Lepilemuridae > Lepilemur > Lepilemur ruficaudatus. The sequence goes on along the minus strand of CAUYRT010039517.1, from coordinate 37,520 downwards.
CAAAAAAATTAAAATAAAAACAAAACCAGCGAGAATTAATACCTGGGGTTGGTACGGCAGGGTATGTACAGGGGGAACCCCCCACCCCTAGCCCACCCCTCTGTCACCAACCAAGGCAGGGGGCAGGCTGAGGTTCCCCAGCTGGGGAGCAATGGCTTGTGAGTTCTGAGGACGGGGAGCCAGGTCCCGGCATTTGCTGGTGATGAAGATGTGGCGAGGTGGGCAGAGGGGTACCTTGATGAACACGAGGCCCCTAGGCCCCACCCTGAGGCCCAGGACCAGGGGTCCTCACTCAGTTCACGGCCTCGGCCCCCGACGTCGGCCTAGGCTGGGTAGCGGGCAGTCCATCAAGGGCCCAGGCCTCTGTCCAGGGAGTTGCTGCCTCCTCCCTCTCATCCCCCAGGGAAGGTCCCCCTGTACTGTCTGGGAGGACAGGTGGGGGCAGGGCTGGCGGGGGTCGCATGGTCGGTAGAAAGGCAGAGAAAAGCCGAGGTGTGGGGCGAGGGCTGTGTCCATGTGGCGCGGGCGGTCACGGGGATTGGGTGGCCGGGCTGCTTCTGTTTGAACTCGGGCTGAGGCTGGGGCTACAGCTGCCTGGTGGTGGGGCCAGGCCACCCCCTTCCCGCCCCCCGCCCCCCGGCTGTCCGCTCAGAGTGTCCAGGCCCTCTGAGTTCTCCAGCATTTCCTGGATGAGAGGCGGCATGGAGCCCGGGATCTCCATCTTCAGCGTGATCACCCGCTCAGCCCCTGCAGGAAAGGAGGGGCAGAGGTCAGCGCCTGCCCCAGCAAGCCTGGCTCTAGGAAGGACGGTCCCTGGGGGTGGGAAGATCAATGCTACCAATATGTCAGCATCCACCAGACACTGAATCTGGGACCCAGTTCTTTGACATAAGCCAGCTTTCTTAAGCCCCCAAGTCCAGGGCCTTGTGGCAATGGGGCAAAGTGGTTCTGAGCTCTGCTCCAGCGTCAGACTGCCTGCCTGGGTTTGACATTGGGCCCTTCCTCTGTGCTGTGCATTATCCTACTGACACCTCTGTAAACACCACCATTATTCCCATTCTCCATGGGAAACTGAGGCTCAGAGCTCTTAAGCAACCTGCTCAAGGACACACACCCACGAGGTCTGGTTCCAGAGCCATGACCTGAACTACCATGCAAAAGTACCTTAGGGCACACAGGCAGGAAGTCACCTGGGCACAGTGGAGTTTTGGGGGCCCTTAGTCTAGACACAGATGGGAACAGGTTGAGTCCAGATGAGTGTGTTGCCCTGGCAAAGACATGGGGTGCTGGCTTGGATGTGGGGTGCCTGGCCTGGGCACGGAGGGCAGGTCCCGGGTCAGAGACACCCTCTGCTCTGGAAGCCTCACCCTTAGCACTGATGCTTCGCAGGTCTGTGATCTTCATTAGCATCTTGGGGAACATGTGCGGGCGGCTGGGCCTCCGTTTCCGCACATAGACCTTCAGCGCCTCAAGCAGCGGCTCCTGCAGCATGTCCACCCTGTCCGGCTGCTCCAGGTCCTGCCGGTCTGAGGAAGCAAAGAGCCACCCACTGAGCAGCTGTCCCTGCCAAGCTGGGAACACAGCTGCATTCCCACCCTTGGTCACTGGGGGGCGCACTTGCCCAGGCCACAGCCCAGGCTGTCCAGCTGGGTGGCTCCCCAAAGCATCTGGGTCTCTGAGCTGCCAGGGAACAGAAGCCCTTCAATGTGGGAAAAGAGCTGGGGGCGAGGTTACCCAAAGCCCTCCCTACCAGCCCAATTAATGCGATGAAACCCCCAAACACAGGCAGTGCTGCCCCAGACAGAGGAAGGATTCCCAGACAGGCCACCCACTCCCACCTTATTATTCTAGAAACAGCAAGACATGGCAGAAATCACAATAAAATAATAAAAGCAACTAACATTTACTGGGCACACTGCACACTATTACCACCTTCATTCTCCCATCAACTTTGAGATAGAGAACACCACTGGCCCCATTTTACAGAAACATAGGCTCAGAGAGGTTTAGCAACCTGCTCAAGGTCACACAGCTGGCCAGAAGTTGAACCTGGGTGGTCTGACCATCAAGCCCTCACTCAATGCCCCTACAGGAGGACTGTTTAGAAATAGGGAACAGGGGCTCAGGCCCCCAACACCGCTGCCTTGCTGCCGACCAGACGCTGCCCTCTGCACCTCAGCTGTCTCCTCTGAGAGCCAGGGGCTGCACCCCCACCCCGTGCCTGGCCGCCAGCCCCAGCCCCACCCACCTCCACAGATGAGGCAGATGGCGCTGAGCAGCCCAGTCTCAGCATCGTCCATCTCCAGGGGCAGCAGCTGGTTGGCGAAGGCAAAGACCAGGTCGGTGAGGGGGCCGAAGCCAGCATTGTGCATCTGGGTCCGGTTCAGGGTCAGCCCATCCGAGAAGGTCATCGTATCCTGCTCGGGCGTGTACCGCGTGCAGATCCGCAGGATCTGGGTGCAGAGGATGCGCAGGTTCAGGGACTAAGCCCCAGCCACTCCGAGCACTCCTGCACCGGCATTCCCCAGGGGACCCCTGGCAGGCAGCCAGAGCAGTGCTGTCTGATAAATCTTCTACAATGATGGAAAGGTTCTACGTCTGCACCATCTAATACGGTAGCCACCAACCCCATGTGGCTACTGAGAACTTGAAATGTGGCTAATGCAATTGAGGAACTGAATTAAGTTTAATTTTAATTAATTTAAATGTAAATAGTCACACGTGGCCATTGGCTCCTACATTGGATGGTGCAGGTCTAGGTCATCCTGCCTCCAGGCAGAGAATTCAGAGGGGAACTAGACTTTCCAGGAGACAAAGAACATGACAGATGTATGTGTACAGTTCCCAGGACAGGGCACACAAGAGGAGCTCAATAAACAAGTACCAATTCGAACCGTGCCGAACTCTGACCGTGCCTCCTGCATCTGGGGCGTGGGGATGGGACGCTGCCCCACCCCCCACCCTCCCCAGTGTTCAATCAGAGGCATCCCACAAGGGAACCCACCATTCCCAGGCTCCCTACCCTGGAGGTGGCCCAGAGGGAACAGGCGGACTCAGCCTTGTCAGGGATAATGGGCGGACAGTCCTCCTTCCAGCCCTGGCTTTGGCAGTTCCTGCCACCCCTCCCACTCCTCATCCCCCACTCCCTGCACCTGCCTCCAGCTCGGGCTGACCACGTGCCCTGCAGCGCCCTGAACCCAGCATGGCCTCACAGCCGCACCTTTCACTTCCTGCTCCTAAGTTAGGGACACCCTCTCACCTGCCCCTTCTACAAACCCCTCGGTGCCACCTCCTCTGGGACCCAGGCAGTCGACGGCCCTCCTCCCATCTCCAGCCAACATTTATCACAGTTTCGCAACCTCTGTTGACTTATCTGTTGCCTCCACCACATGGAAGGTGTTCAAGAGGGGACGGTCTTGTGTTCACTTCTGGGGTCCTGACACCCAGCTCAAGGACTGGCCAGAGGGTCCTAGGTGAACCTTTATTACAGACTAAATGGATGGACCGGTGGGTGGGTGGATAGAGAAGCACCGGCTGGATGGAGATAGGGTGGATGACGCATGTACAGGACAACGGGTGAACCATGCACACCTGGGTGCTGAGTGGCTAAGTGGACAGGGGGACAGGTGGACAGATGTATATATGGGGAAGAGAAGGGTGGTTATGTGGGCAGGGAGCATTTGGACAGGTCAATTCCAGGTGGATATTTAGGAGGGTGGCTGCTGGCTGGAAGGATGTCTACCAAGGCACAGGGGCCGTGCCCAGGGGGCAGGGTGCAGACCCTCACCAGGATGTCCAGGCAGGCAGCCTTGAGGAGGGTGATCTGGTCGGCAATGGTGAGGGTGGTGAAGCCGGGCAGTTGCTTGGCAAACTCCACAGTCTTAATGATGCACTTGGTGGAGAGTTCACTGAACTTGTCCCAGAGGTCAATGTCCAGAGAGACACGTTGTTCAGAGCTGTTGTTCTGGGGGAAGAGGGAGAGTGAGGGCCTTCGCCTCCAGGCACCCCTTCTCAGCCAGCTCTACCAGCGCCCACGGGCCTGCCCTCTCCCCCACCTTCACTTCCTGAGAGCTCCCTGGGAGGAGGCAGCAGGAGGAAGGAGCAGAAGGGAAAGGAGAGGATGTGGAGGCCCAGCCAGGGCTGAGGAGTGAATGCCTGGCAGAAGGGGTGCCCCGGGGGGGGGCCATCCTGGCCCTGTGGCACTGGGCACAGCCCACCCGCCAGGCAGGAGCAGCCATACCGTAGTGTATTTGCCCAGCTGGCAGAGGGCGGGGAAGGTCTCCTGGTGCGCTTTGCGCACTTTCTCAATGAGCTCCCCCACCTCCGGCGTCAGCGTGTAGCTCTCGGAGCACTCGGGCTTGGGCACCTCCTTCTTCTTCTTGTTTCGGTCGTTCCTCACCGCTACGGAGGGCAGAGAAGCAGGTTAGAAGGCAGCTGTGGGCAGCGCTCTGTCCCCAGGCCCATCCCCAGCATGAGCGCTTCTCACCAGAGAGCTGCCAGCTACTGGCTACTGAGAAAGTCACCGCCGCTAGTAAGCGTATGCGTGCACACGCATACACACACGCACGCGCACACACGCACGCACGCGCACACACACGAGCAGACAGGGCATGGCCACATGCTCCAGCCCTCCATGCTCACCCAACCCACACACCAAGTTCTGCCCAGAGGCCCCATGACCCCAGCTGTGGCCTGGCACACACCCCCCCCATGGCCGGCCGCACTGCCGCCCCCCATCCGTCTACGCCAGCCCACACTCCAGGTGTGCGTCGCCCTCCTCTGTGTTCTGCCTCCTGCCCCCAGAAAGGACCTGCTCCTGCCTCCACTCAGCCATCCTGGCAGCAGTCTCCCTGGGGTCCCTGGGACTGGCTCTGAGCAGCTCCTTGGGCAGGCGGGGAGCAGGTTCCCCAGCCGGAGAGTGGGGGGCCGGCGGGAGAATCTCTCGGCCCATTAGCTGGGGAGCTGACAAATCACCAGGGGCGCTGAGCCGCACACACCACTCGGCTTTAAAGAAGCGATGGGGTCGTTACCAGCCGATTATCCCAGACACACAATCACTCACAGGGCCGGTGGTGGCTGCTGCTGACTCGGGAGGAAGAGAGGGTGGGGGGAGGGGGGCCGGGAAGGGGGTAGCTGGCATAATTTGGAGATCACTCATGTCGATTCTGCAAATTCAATAAAGTGCAGGGGAGAGAAGGGAGAGGGAGAGGGAGAGTGGGGGGATAATTTGGGAAGAGAAAATTGCAGCTGTGACAAGACGTTTATCATTCAGAAGCTTTAATTCTATTGAAATGGCAGCTGCTCAGCTCCAGGGCACAGAGCAGCCGGGGGAGGGGGAGCTGGCGGTGGGAGGGAAGGGGGTCCCCACCCTGGTCCTTCTGCCAGAGAAGGTGGCACAGACAGAGAGAGCACCTTATGCAAAAGGTTCCAGGCTGGTGGGTCCCAAGTTAGTAACCACTCTGCAATGGCAAGCCACCACTTTCTGGGCCCAGGACAAGGCACCCTCCGGCCTCCTGCGGCAGGAGACTCCAGGTCCCTTCCGCTCCTTTCTGGGGCTCTTCATGCATGAGTCAGAACCATCTCTCCCCATGCTCCCTCCCCACTTCCCTCTTCACTGCCCTCCCCACAAAGGGCTAGGGGGTCCTGCAGGCCCCTCCCCCACCCCATCCCCCAAGGCTCAGGCTCCATGGCAACGGCCACGCAGACAAGGAGGCGTCTGTCAGCGTCATTTATCTCTGACATCATCAATCACCGGTCACCACGGCAACACCCATGATTCAACACCAGAGGGTCTCCCTGTCCAGCCTTTCCCTCCCTTCCTTCCTCAGGCCTCAGCTGGGCCCAAACTGGAAACCCCCACTCTTCTGGGATCTGAGAAGTCCCAATTCTGTCTTCTAACTCCAAGTCCCAGGCTTAACCGGACAATGGCTTCTGGATCCTTGTGCCAGCCCCCCAACACACATAAATGCCAACTTAGCACCCGTCAAAGTTCAGACCCCTCCCCTAAGACAGACAACGAGAAGGGGCTCAGGTATGCCTCTGAGCCCCATGCCTGAGCCACGCAGGGCCTGGCAGAAAGCCATCCTGGGAGCAGACACACATGCACACGTGTGCAAGCGCACACAGGAACGTCACATGTATGCGTACCTGCGCACCGACCTGCTCGCTACACACAGCCAGACAGGTCCCAACAGCCACATGCAAACCATCCTCAACCACAAGCCTGCACGCCACAGCATCTATGTTCACATGTGTGCACACACATCCACAGAGCTCTGCTCCCTGCGCTACTAGGAGCACCTTAGGCCCCACCTGGGCCAGGGCACAGCCCCCGGCCCCCGGCCCTGCAGCACTCACACTCCTTGGACATGCCCACTTCGAAGCACTTCTGCAGCCGGCAGTACTGGCAGCGGTTCCGGGTCACTTTGTTGATGATGCAGTTCTTGTCCCGGTGACACGTGTACACCATGTTCTTCTGGATGCTGCGGCGGAAGAAGCCCTGGGAATAGAAGGGAGGGAGTCAGGTCACCCACACCCACAGTAGGGGTGGTGCCTAGCCTGCCCAGCCTCAGCGGACAGGGCCTTGCCAGCTGCTGCCCCCGAGCCTTTGCCTAACACCCACCTGAGCAAGACAGAAAAGGAGGGGAGAATGATTCACCTAGAAAGATCATCCTCAGGAGAATCCCAGTATGCTGCAGGGTGGATGGGAGTCTTCCCCCACCCTGCACCCACACACCTGACTTCTCCCTTCTAAGGAAAAGGACCCAAGGCTGCTCAGGTAGGAAGGCATGGCGCTACTCAGGAGAGAGGCAAAGGTCTGGAACCTACAGCCCTGAACTCAGAACATAGAAGACAAGCAGGGAGAGGCCAAAAAGACAGACCCACAAGCTGGCCAGAGAGACGGAGGTGCACACGAATACTCACACACACTCAGGAGCAAGGAAAAAAGATTCACCAACCAGAGACATGTGCAATGACCACTCACAGAGACAGACCCAGGCTGGTCAGGGGCTCTTCATACAGGCTAACCAGAGGGAGAAACCAGGACCAGCCAGGAACAACCAGACAGGACAGACAGATACACAGCCTGGGGCCTTGTGCTTTGCCCTTGACCTTTGTGCCACACCTGGGGATAGCTACTCCAGGCTGAGGGGCAGCCCAGAGCCCCAAGTCCCAAAGCTGTGCCTTTCTGAGCCCCAGTCTCTAGAGGAAGAAACCAGTAGAAGCTCAAGCCCTAGGGAAGAAGTCAGGTCCAGAGCTGCTGAGAAGGTCCAGCCACATCTGCTCCTGGAGCCTAACCTGAGGGTGGGGGAATCCAGCCAGACACCGGGGAGCCCACAGCCTGGGCACTAAAGGGGAGGCCAAGGCAGGGTGCCTGCTCCTAACTGCCTCCTGCCAGGCTACCATGGCAAGGTTCAGGCAGGGCCACCAGGGGCAGGCCTCCTGGGTCCCCAGCCAAGAGCCTGTAGGCAGCCAGCTCACCATGGCAACCTGGGCAGCGGTGGCAGAGTGGGTGTAGGCCCTGCCAGCTGGAGGATGGAAACAGGGAAAAGAGATGAGGCGGGAGGGGACGTCTGGTTTGGGGGAGCCCTGCTCATGCATGGCAGAGGTTCTACTGCAGGCGTCCCTTCCTCCTCCAAGGCTGCTGCCAACTTCCATATAGAAACAAGAGCAGCAGCTTCAGGGACATCCTCCCACCCCCAACTACATACTCCCAGGAAATGGAAGTGGGGACATCCCATTTACCCAGTCAAGACTGCCCTTCCCAGTCACCCTCTGGACTCACCTTGCAGCCCTCACAGGCGCTGACCCCATAGTGGTAGCCTGAGGATTTGTCTTGACAGACAAAGCAGGGCTTGTAGATGCGGGGGAGGGGCGGTGGCGAGGGTGGGCTGGGCACTATCTCTTCTGAACTGCTGCTCTGGGTCTCGATGGCTAGGGAAAAAAGAAAGGAGGGGGCAGTTAGAGACCCAGGTCACCATCCTCAACACTGGGCCCCGCCCTGCCTCATGGCCTTTCCCAGGAGCCTCTCCCAGCCTCCCCATCGCTGGCAGGATTCAAACTGCAGAGCAGGGATGTCTCAGAAACACTGGGACTCCCCAGCCAGACTCTGGGAAGGAGGCTGCCAATGGAGCCTGCAATACCCCACCACTCCTGTCTCCTCGGGACTCCCACCTTCACAACCAGAAGGACCAGATTACACGCCAGCAGATTTGTATGTGTGCCATGACTATACTTGAGGAACTGGGGTGGGAGTCGGACTGATTCTAAAGCCCTGCCCCTGGGCAGCCTGGCCCCCTCTCCCCAAGTTAAGAATGAGTTAAGACCTAAAGAGGAGGGAGGGAAGAGGACACAAGCTGGGGGCAGAGGAAACTGGGGTCAACAGGATATTCAAAGGCGGCTACTCCCCCGCCCCCTCTGCTTCCGCTCCCCCTCCACCCCTTTCTGCCAGCAGCCACAACCCCTCCTCCACCCAAACAATCCCCTGGCCAGGGACCCAAGGCAGGGTGTGCAAAGAAGAGTCACAAATGTTGGGGCACAGCAGGCAGGGACTCCCTGGGATGGGTAGGGGGACCCTCTGGACACAGACAGAAGAGTCCCCCCTGGCCCCAGAAGCCCATCATTCTGGGTACCCCTGTCTGGAGGGGGGAAGGCATGACAAAGGGGGTCTGTTCCTATCAATGCTCTGTCTGTCTGGCCTCAATACTATGTCCGGGTTACTATCCCCTCCCCTCCTGCTATTCAGCTCCAAGAGGGCAGCCAGGAGGGGTGACCCAGCCAGTAGGGGCAGCCCCCATTGGCCAAAACCTCCCCAGTGCATGGCTCCATGCCCATCACGCCCCAGGCAGAACAGGCTGGGCTGGGTGGGAGCTGTCTGTCTGTCCCAAAGCCTGGGCAGCTGGGGGTGTAGGGTGCTAGACAAGAACTATCACCAAGGCAATCCCAGATTCCCAAGGGGCTGCCTAGCATCCTCCTGAAGCTCTTGCCACATTCACTTGTCCAAGGCCAAGGATGGGCAAGGATGCCTCCCTGAGCAAATAGGTCCCCGCCTCTTCTCATACGCAGAATCGTACCTAACCCCACCCCAAACGCCAGCATGTGAGGTTCTGGCATTTTCCTGGCCCAAGCACCTTACAGCCATGAGTCACACAGCCCCCATGTCCAGGCCCAGAGGAAGGAAGTGTGGGCACATTGGGGGCTGGCTGTGTGCTACCACCCTCCCCCTTACCTGCAGACACACCAGGGGCTGCCACACAGCTGATGACAGGGAACCAGGCCAACAACCTTGGCAGGGCTTTCCTGGCCCTTAGTAGGGCCTGGGCACCAGCTCCCTGGTCAGCCTGCTGACCAGCACTGCTGAGGGCCCAGGTCCCCTCCCCTATCCAGAGATCAGCCTGAAGCAAAGGGACCATCCATGTGCACACTCGTATCAGTCAGGCAGACTCTTCACTGACCTCCCCCAGCCCTCTGCTCCTCACCCAAACACGAACTGCCCTGGCCTGGTTTTCTCCCACCTCATTCTCCCCAGGCCAGACGAGCAAATCAGACAGGCCAGAGGCCAGAGAACAGCTGCTGGGGTGGGGAGGCAGGCTTGGGGGGCCTGGGTGAGGCCAGGAGGCAGAGGGGGTGAGCCACAAAGGAGCCCTTTGTTGTGCTAACTTTTTCCAAGACGTAAAAGCAGTAACAATAGACAATCCAGACTGGTGGGGGGATGTCAAGGACAAGGGGGTGTGGTGGGGGGGGACCATGGCCTAGAATCCTGTTCAGCATTCCAACAAGCAGAGGAAAAACCCATCGACCTCTCCTCCCTCCTAATCCACCCTTTGCCCTTGGCCCTGCCTCTCCTAAGGCCCCACCTTTAAAGTGAACCAGACTGGAGAGGGAGCAAGGACTGAAGGCGCTTTGGGTTACAGAGGGGAGGGGGAGGGCAGGCAGATGGGCATGGGGAGACATGAGATACTGAGATGAGGGGCAACAGCTCTAAGGTCAGGGATGGACTAGAGAGGCAAAGACCCATTGAAATTTGGAACCCAAAGCAAAGTCCAGAGAGTGTTTATAGAACTGAAAGAATGTGCTGTTTAAAATTATTTTTTGGCAGGAGGGGAAAGATGACCCGAGGCAGGAGTTACACTTGGGCTGGGTGAGGCCTCTTTTCAGCCCACCCTACAGGGCTGGCTGCTTTTCAGGCTATAACACAGTCTACACCCTTACCCCATCCCCACCTGTCACCCAGGTAACCTAGATCTGAGGTTTCCTGCTCTGCCCTTTGAACCCAGAGCTTGAGGCCCAGTCCCCACCTCTCCAGGCCTCCAGCCAGCAGCCTAAGTGAGGTACAAGGACCAAGGCAAAGGCATGGGGAACTCCAGGACCCTCACAGACTCTGCAAGTTAGGACACAGCTGTAACCCCCTGCACACACAGGTAGAGGAGGAGGGACTGCCCTGGCCCGGCCCCTCCCCACTAACCTTCCTCCCCAGAGGTCCCAGCCCACAAATCTATCCTCTTCCTGCAGAAGGACTCAGAGGGCTGGAGAAGAACCACACCTTCTCAGCTCAAAGTTCCAGCGCCCAGCCAAGGCTGGAACCAGCCCAGGAAGCCAGGCGTCCCCTCCCGCCAACGCTGCCAGGCTGCCCCTCCCTCGCTCCCCCATCCTGGTGGGGCAGCGCAGAGCACTCTGGATTCCCCACGCCCCAGAGCCCTTCGTTCGCAGGCTCGCACAAGGGGCCGGTTTCCTGGAGGAGATCAGCAGGAAATCAGCCGGGCCCCTGGCCAGCGCTCCCCTCCCAATCCAGCTGGCGCCCGCTCCTCCTCGCAACCCCTGGGACGGTTGGGGAGGGGGTGCAGGGCCCTTCGTACCCCCCTTCCTCCTCCTGCGGAGCGGGTGGGGGTGGCTCTGGGTGTAGCACACAGCAGCGGAAGAAGGCCCCTAGCCCAGCCTGCCTGATAAGCATCTCCCCCTCCCCCCACTACGGGCATCCACGTGCTTCACATTCTTGGACGTCTGGGAGCAGGCGGAGGCGTGAGTGGCGGAGATTGGTGGGGGACAGATGGGGAGCCACATCCTGTGCACCCCTTGTCCTCTAATGCACCGAAATAGGAGTTCTGGGAAGGGAGGCAAGATTCCTCAGGGCCCTGCAGGACCCAGGAGACCCTTGCCTCCCACAGCCACCCTGCTCTCTCTTCGCACCTTCCTTGGAGGTAAAGGGCAGATTGGAGAATTCATCAAGAGGGGGCTGGAAGGTGGGTCCAGTCACCAGAGGACCTCCACATACCACCACCTCCTTCCAAGGTGGTAACATTGGCCCCATGTCCTCTAGACAGGGTCTAGTCACCACCCTCAGACTCCAGGCACTTCTGTGCCTCAGCCAGCCCCCACACCCGTCACTCCCAACCCGCGGCCTTGGGACCTGAGTCCACTGACACCCCACCAACATATACACACCCCTCCACTCCATCTACGGAAACTGGGAACCCAGGCCTTTAGGTCTACCCCACCCCATACCGGGTGGGGGACAGGTCTCCACTTCTACATGTCCACTGGTTTGGGGCATGCAGGGCTCTCGAAATCCACCAAATCCACTGCCTGTCAGACTCTGATCCTCCTCGCCCTCCAGTTCTGGGCCAGGAAGAGCTGAGCTGTCCCCATGGACTAAAGAAGAGACAAGGGCTAGATCCAAGATCTCGGATCCCTCCCTCCAGTCCTCTGGAGAAGGTGGTCAAGGCGATGGAAGGGGTGACCCTGGCAGCCCTGCCCCAATTATCCCACTGAGGGGGCCTTCCTCCAGCACTGGAAGAATGGGAAGGGTCCTGGTGTCACCCTCTCACTCTTTTTTCAGAGTCAACGGTCTGCCGCTCACACCCTCCCTCCCATGTCTGAAGCGTCACAGCAGATTCAGCCCCAGGGGTAAAGGTCAGGGGGCAGGACAATAGGAAAGGCTGGGGCTGAGGTGGCTCTGGGAGGACAGAGGTGGGCTGACTGTCCACCTCAGGCCTCTCTGAGCAAGAGGGGCTTTGGGTGGGGAAGATCCTTTGCCTTTCAACCTTCTAGAATCTGCCAGGCCCCCAGAGACCCACTCCACACCCACCTCCCTTGGAGGCAGGAGGAAGGCAGCAGGTTGGGAGGGTGGGAGAACCTTCAGGAAGAGCTGAGCCCAGAGCAGCGTAGGAAAAGAAACCCCAGCCATCCAACAATAACCCCCTAGAGCCTGCTCCCGCCCACCCAGTATACACAGCCTCACAGCTGGGCACGAAAAATGCCCAGGTGTGCACCCTGGGCACTCACAGCACCTGAGTGTGCGGGGAGCCCCTCCCTCCTGGAGGAGCCTGAACCTAGGCAGGGGGCAGCAAGGAGAAAAGGTGATCCAGCTGCCAGGACGCTAGGGTTCTCATCAGCACCCCTCTTAGGAAGGAACAGTCCAGGCCCTGGCCCTATCCCTAAGTCAAGGCAGGGTAACAAAAGGACTTGGTGGCAGGGTTGGGAGGGGACGCAGTCCTCATTTCCAGAGCAGCCCCAGACCCACGAAAAACAAGCTCATTTCCCAGAGAACAAACTGGATTAGGACTAGGGGGAGAGGGATTCTTCCAACCAGAGCAACTTCTCCCTTCCATTCCTGAAGATAGAAGACTCAAAGTGTCAGGCCAGGACAACCCCAAGATGGACCAAGTACCCCTCCCCAAGATATAAGGCTGGGCATAGGATGGCAGCCAGGTAGGTGTCTGATGAAGTTGCCCCTTTCTGCCACACCCCACTGTCAACACTAAAAAGCACTCCCCTAGCACCCACTCGAGTGACACAGGGGCTGGGGGCAGCAGCTGGCACACAGGAGGGGCCTCTCTCTCAAGCTTAGACAGGAATGGGATCTCGAGAGGGGGTCCCTCCTTCTCTGAGTAGACAAGCCCCCAGACAAGACCTTTACCCCACCCTCCTGCCTACTGTGAAGCTACTGGATTCCAAGCAAGAAGATATGAACTGGGGGCAAGGTACTTGGGCTTCATTTCCTCTAGAAGAAGTGGAAGAAGAGATGAAGGAATGTTTCCCGAAAGAAGGAAGCTGAAAGTTCCTCAGCCCTCATAGAACAGGAGCACCCAGGGTTACTCGAGGCGGGGGTCCAATTGTCCAGCAAGGACACATGGGCTAGGTGAAGGGTTAGAGATAAGACCCCCAGCATGCCCCCGGGCTCGCATCCCTGGGTAAGAATGGAAGCCCACCGCCCACCCTCACCCTTACAACAGCAGAGGAAGAGGCCAGTACGTACAGTGGTTTGAGCCATTCCAAAGCGGAGTCCGGAGCGGGGTGGAGTAGGGACCAGTGGCGGGGAGCCCCTTCTCCGGGAGCAAACAGGCCCGGTTCTGGTTATAAAAATCCACCACTAGGAAGGGGTTAGGGGTGGGGGTGAGCCCCCCTACTTCCACACTCTCGTACATCGTCCCCCGCGAAGACAAGAGGTCCTGGCGGGGAAGTCCTGCGCGCTGCCCCCTCACTCAGCCGGCGGCGCCATCGGAGCAGAGCAGCTGGGGGCGAGGGAACCCTCGCCCCGACTGGCGACCAGGGCAGGGGGGGCGCCCCCTGCCCTGAAGTCCCCCACGTCTAAGTCCGCCGGCAGCTCCGCCAGTCCGGGTGAAAAGCGGGGAAGTTGCGTGTGCTTGGAAAGGGGGTTCCTCGGCTCTCGCAGAGAACGCCTGGAGGGCCCTGGGTACTCAGCGGCTTCCCCTCGAGGGGGCTCCAGTCTCGAGTCTCATGGTGTTCGAGGCAGAGTCCGGCGGCTCCCCAAGTCCGCAGGCCGGGGGCGGGATCAGCGCAGGGCGGGGGTGGGGGGGTCAACGAGCACTTCCTCCTCCCCGCCGGGGCTCCCGGCTTCTCCCGGGCGAGGATTCCGGGCGGGGGTGGTGACCCCCCAGCGGCTCCGCCTCCGCCAGGCCCGAGGCAGCCGGCGGCTCGCTCGGTCTCCGGTGGCGCGCGCCGCTGCCCCCCACCCCAGGCCAGAGCGCCCCCCTCCCCAGCCCTGCGCGCCCCCTTCCCCTGAGGGTCCCACCCCCTTCTCTCTGCCCCGCCCCGTCCAGGCGCCGCCCCTGGCTTAACCCATTCCCCGCGAGTCTGGCGGCAGCGAGCGAAACGCCGGGAACCGAGAGGGCGAGGCGGCATGTGGACAGGCGAGTGGGGGGAGCCTGAGAAGGGGGAGGAGAGAAAAGAAGGAAGGGCAAAGGCACCAGAAGAGGGGCACGCAGAGTACAGACTGAAGCAGGGTACGGGGAGAGGAGGGGGCTGCGGGCGTAGGGCAGGACGGAAGAGGGGCGGGCGTCTTCCCCCATCCCAGTTCCGGTTCCCAGCCTCCCCCGTGGTTTGGTCAATCCCCGGCCGAGCGAAGCCGCGGCACGAGAGGTGGTGAGGCGGGGAAGAGGGGGGTGGTCCCGGGGTCCTCCCCTTAGCACACATCCCCACCCAGGCCGGACCTCATTTGCCTAATGCAATGCGGCTGAACTCTTGCTGAACTCGCCTGGCGGCGCCTCACCTCCGGGTGACCCACCCACCGCTGCCCGTGACATCACCCGGTCGCCAGCCTGCCCGCGGGGTTCGCCCGCCGGCCCCTTGCCCGACTCGGCCGGGCCAGCTCTGGCGGAGACGCCGAGAGCGGCCGCAGGAAGACTAGGGCTGGGGAGCGTGTGGCCAAGTGTCAGCGCCACGAACGCAGCGTGCCGGGTGTCCTGGGCGTGACATTGTGCAGCCTGAGCGCTGTGTCGGATTGAGACACCCGGCTTGTGTCATTGTCTGTGACATCATGTGTGACTGGGGCCGCCGGAACCCGACGCGGCGGCAGCGCTGGTGCTGTTGGCACAAACACAGCAGAGGGGGCTCTCCTCCCCACGCTCCGCGTGCTTCCGGTGAGCAAAGCCCCGCCCAGGGTGTCTCCCAGCTGGGGAACCAGGATCGGCCCCCTGCTGTGCCGTCCAGCCCAGGAGAGATCAAAGGGGGGGTCTGGTGCCTCCCAGCTGACTACTTCATCCCGGAAGCCCTTGGGATGCCTGTTTCATTGGAAGAAAGGCCTAAATTGGGTAGGTCCCTAGAAAGAGGGCATACCCCTGGAGGAAGGGGTATCCTACCCTGATCTCTAAAAGGAAGGGATGGAAATTTACATGCTACCCAAGGATATTCTTCTAGAAGCCAGGTTCCTTACATATGTTGTCATTTAATTCTACAGCAACTACAAGAGGTAAGTTTTACAAATAAACAAAATGAGGTCTCAGCAAGACCATGTGGGTTGTCCAAGATCACACTACTAACAAAGGATAGAGCCGGTATTTGAACTTTATGCTGCTAAAGCCCATGTTCCCACCAAGCCAGGCCAATTCAAGAAAAACTGTATTTTTTGAGGGCCTCTATATGGATACCCTGGTGAGCTTGCCCCTGTAGACCATAAGGAACAATAGCCATTAAGTAAATAATCACAAATATATACATATTTAATTGCAAACTGAGATAAGTGGTATTATGACACAAGTGTAGTGTGCTCTGAAGGAGAATTAACATAGGTACCTAATTTAGGTTGAACTGAATTAGGAAAGAACTCAAATAAAGCAGAGACTTAAAGAGTAAAAATTTAGAAGTTAATTAGGCAAAGAGTAGAAAGGACTGCAGGCCCAGTAAAAAAAAAGAGCCTGTGCAAAGGTCCTGGGGTTACAGAAGTTGGTGAGTTCATTCAAGGAACTGACAGAAGATTAGGAAGGATGGAGCATAAAATTCAAGAGGGAAAGGTACAAGCTGGAGAGGTGGGCTAAGGCCCCACCAGGAGGGCCTAAAGGCCTCAGTAAGGCTTTTGGATTTTATCCTAAATGCAAGCAGAAGCCATAGAAAAGTTCCAAACAGAGGAAAAGCAAGATCTGATTTACAATGTAAAAGGATCATTTCAGCAGCTGTGTGAAGAATGAATTATAGGAGGACAAAAGAGATCCGTTAGAAGCCACTGCAGCAGTCAGGGTAGCTTAGCCTATGACACTGGCAGTGCTGATGGACAGAGGAAAGTGGATTCACCAGAATTTTTTTTTTATGAGACAGGGCCGCACAGTGTCGCCCAGGCTGGAGTGCAGTGGCATAATCACAGCTCACCGTAACCTCAGACTCCTGGGCTCAAGCAGTCTAAGGTGCTCACACCGCCTAAGGTGTGAGTCACCGCACCTGGCCTCACCAAGTATTTTAAAGGTAGAATCAATGGGAGGATGGGAATGAAGGTAGCAGAGAGGACTCTCTGATGTGCAGCTTATGCAACAGTGACGTTCCTGAGACTGCAAAGTAGAGAAGTCCACCGGGCTATTGCACAGGTGGGTGTGGGGCTCTGAAGTAAAGTAAGGGCTATAGATGGAATGATCGGGTCTGGGGCAGGGATGCAAGTCTTGACAGTGGATGGGACCGCTGGGGAAGAGGAGAGAGTGCTTCCATGCTCTTGGTATCTTCTCAAATGATGTAGCTCCTGGGTACCAGTTACATGCTAGGCTCTGTGCTCATAGCTTCCAGGGGCTCAGGGACCTCAGACTCTGTCCCTGCCATCAAAGATCTCGTGGTCAGGAAAAGATCTCCCAAATGATTACAGTTCATGACAGGAACATGGGTGAAGTAACTTCATGGTAGAGAGACGAGTGTTGTAAAAATAAATAAGTAAATAAATAAATAGGGACCCACAGGCATACTAAGGAGGGAGGGAGAGTGTGGCAAGGAAGGAAGGTTTCTGGGAAGAGGTGGCATTCAAGATGTTTCTTGAAGGATGGATAGGATTTCTGGAGCTAGAGAGGATTTCTGGAGAGGCCTGTTCCAAGCAACAGCAAGGTCATGAGGCAGGTCAGAGCAGAACCCAGTGTCCTGGAGCAGTGGGAGAAGAGGGACAAAGGAAGGCTCCAAGCAGCAGCTGGGGGTGGGGAACCTCCGGTGGCAGCTGTCTACCAGGCCTGAGGCCCCGTCCTGCTCAGCCTTATCCCCATCCAACTCCTTAAGGCTTGTGCTTAGTAAGCCCTCAGCAGGTGTGGGTTGAACTGGCCCCTACTTGTGCCAAGCAGGGATCCCTACTGTCCCCAACCCCATCTGGAGGGGATAATAAACAGGAAATCATGAGACAAATGCCAGGTGGACACTGGGTCCCAGTACAAGGTGGCCATCCCCCAAGACAATGCCCAGCTCCACCCCACCCCTCATCATCCCTGAGCTTGCAGGGTACTTGAAGCTAACCAAAGCCCTCACCAGAAAGCAGGTCACCGTGGCCTAAAAGCAACTCACTCAACCAGGGACAGATTAGAAGTCATGCTTTAAAGAGGAGGAAACAGATTCAGGGTGGTTGGGTGACCTGCCTGAGGCCCATGAGGAAAGCTGTCCTTTAAAACTTAGGGGACGGGTGCTCTTGGTCTGTGAGCTGGCTGAGGTTTCTAGCAACCCAGAAGTCAAATTGGGGAGGGAAGGGCCTCTATTTCTGGCTTAACCAGGGCTGTGTGGCCTCCAGTCTACCCTGGGAAACCCAACTCACTGGCTGTGCCCCTACACCATGAAGGGTGTGGAGGAGGAAGGCACCACCCTGAAATGATTTAGAGAAGGGAACCACTTCCTCTTCCCACAGACACTACCCCCCAAAGGGCAGTCAGGGCCTGCACTGGCACAACCCCATGGGCACACATCCCCATGCATGGGGTAGACACAACGTCTCAGGCCCTGACCTGCCCAAGAGGAAGACAGGCTTTCTTCCCTGGGTCCCCTCCCCCAGTCCACGCTGGGATCCTGCCCTGACAGGGCTTGTGCACTATTCTTGCTGGGACATAGAAGGTAAGGGGCCCCGTTTTCATTTAAAACCCCAAGTAATCATCTGTTGGGTGACTGCACTTTGGACTACAGGAAAGGCCTTGCTAGGCAGTACCCATCCCCGGGGGCTGTCCCTCCTATTGTCCCGGGAAAGAGTGGGAAGAAGGGAGAGGGGGAGGATGCACAGACTGCAAAGTGGGGGAAGAGGCAGAGAAGAGGAAGAAGAGAAGGGCACACTCATCTCTCCGGGGCCTGCAAGGCTCACTCAGACCCTCAGGCCATTCCACAGTCACTAGGCACACGCAGCAAATATGTGGACTGGAAAGCTGGAGCCACCCTTTTGGGGCTCCCATCCCTGGCTCCTCTATTGATTGCTTCCAACTTCTCCGCCTCCACTCATAAATTGAAACAAAATAAGAATAAGAACTCTGGCTTTTACACTCTGTTCCTTCAGTGTCTGTCTGAAGATGGGGGCAGGGTGCCCACTGAGCTCTGCAAACTCCCATGGGCTGCAGCGGGCAGATTTGGGGGTAGGAATGGGTGTGAACAGATTGTATCCACAGCTTCCAGGACAGGATGGAGATCTGGCCCAGGCCTCTTAATCTCTCTTTCCCTCCAGCCTTCAGGATCCAAAACAGAGTGGAGGGGGCGTGGCTTGGGGGGGGCAGCCTTCCCTACGCCCCCTACTGGGGGAAGGCCGAAGGTTCTAAGGCAGAGGCAAGGCCTTAGCAATGGGGGAGGCGGTTCAACATTGGCACTAAGCCCCACTCCCTAACCACTCCAGCACCCCACACAGTCCCCTCCCAAAGCTGCCTATCTGGATGGTAGAAACAGCCCAGCTTTGCGATCTTACAGGCCCAATTCTGCGCTGAGGTACTTTAACCTCCCCCAGCACGGTTTCCTGTGTGTAAATGGGGATGATGTCTCTCTCCCAGGATTGTAGGGTTTGAGATTTTTTTTTTTTTTGAGACAGAGTCTCACTCTGTTGCCCGGGCTAGAGTGAGTGCCGTGGCGTCAGCCTAGCTCACAGCAACCTCAAACTCCTGGGTTCAAGTGATCCTCCTCAGCCTCCCAAGTAGCTGGGACTACAGGCATGTGCCACTATGCCCGGCTAATTTTTTTATATATATACTTTTAGTTGGCCAATTAATTTATTTCTGTTTATAGTAGAGACGGGGTCTCGCTCTTGCTCAGGGTGGTTTTGAACTCCTGACCTTGAGCAATCCACCCGCCTAGGGTTTGAGATTTTTAAAACACAGATTAAAGTCGCTGACACACAGTGGGAGCTCCACAGATGTTACCATCCCATTCACTCCAGCTCCCATTTACAAAGGGCCTAGGTCCCAAGACACCATGTCACATGCAAGGCAGGGAGCTAAGTACATTAGTCGATGATCTTGCCTAATTCGCAGCCCTCTGAGGGGTTCTGGTAATATCCTTGTTTTACAGACGAGGAAACATGTTCAGAGAGGTTGTCAGCACATAGTAAGTGGCACAAAGGTCCAAGTTTTAACTGTGAAGCCTGCCTACTCCACAGCCTCCAGTCAGACCTCTTTGCCCATGGAATTCCCAAGGTGAGCAGTAAAAAAGGCAGATTAGCTCTCCCTTCCAGCCTAGAAGAGCCATAAGAAACAGAGACACTTCCCTCCCAAACAAACACAATCTGAAGGCTACACCCCTTAACCACTTTGTATCCTAAGTCACACCCCCTCCCAGCCCCAGCAGCAAACAAGCTGATATCCCCTCCCCAGCTCCAGATTTGATTCTCCCAAAACACATTTACCTCTCACCCAGTGTACATAAGCCATTAATCCCCTTCCCAACAACACATCCAACCTTGACCCCCCTCACCCCTAAAACACACACAACCCTGACCCTCCCCATAATGCACACAGAATCCCAAACCTCCACAGTAAACACCAGTCCTCAGAGACCAAGCCCCAGGGGCTAGCCTCGGCGGAGGGTAGAATCCCTGTACTATCTCTGGGGCTCCCACCCTGGCTCCCTGGAAGACTGTGGCAGGACAAATACCCATCCCTCCCCACAGTGACCTGGAGAGGATTTCCGTCGTCCTACAGGCCACTAGGTCTCCGAAGGACACACCCAGGCCACTTAAGGCACTGCTTCCTTCCCACCCAGGGAGAGGGATGAGAGGGTAGGAAAGACCCAACACTTTCCTTTGGCAGGGAGTGGGAGAAGGAAGCCTCCTCACTGAGGTTTCCTACAAAAAGGGTGGCAGAGGACCAGAGCATATCATTACTCCCTGCAGGAACAGAGGGCCACTGATTTCTACCTCTCTTAGGAATTGCCTGACCCCCAGGGCCAGCCCCAAGCCAGGGGAGGCTAAGCTGCCTCCATCTCTGAGGCCAGGCATGTCATGCTTTCCTACCAAGAGCTGAGGAGCTTTCCTCACCAGGCACCCCAACCTGCAAGAGGAGGGAGGCCCATGGCCACACCTCTGATCCCAGAGCAGAGGAAGTTCAGGGAGAAGCTCAGAAGCTGGGGGTCCAGATAGAAAGATAAGTTGTTGTTGTTTACTAGGATGGGGGGAGGAGCAGAAAAACCCAGGGGCTCACAGAGGGAGGGGGCAAGAAGGGGGTATTGCCTAACCTGGGTGGGGAAAGCCAAAGAAGGCTACACTTGCCTGAAATGTGGGCACCCCACCCTAAGGAGAGAAGGTTACCAGGGTGGGAAGCCCTCCCCACCCACCTCTAAGAAAGAGGAAGAAGCTTGCAACATTCAGGGCAGGGCAAAGCATTTGCTAAGTCTGGCACAGGACGGGGCCAGGCCCCAGCCCCAACCTCCAACCTGCTGATGAGTCCAGGCTCCAGGTGGACAGAGTGTCTGGGAGCTCTGTTCCCATCACCTGGGAGAGGACATGTTGTCCATAGGCAACAGGTTGCAGACCCTTAACTCCCACTAGCAGGAAGCAGACACTCTTCCAGCTCCAGTGACCCAAGCCCAGAATATGAATCCCCATCCCTTCAAATACAGCAAAAATTCCACACAGACACACCCACCCATTCCCAAGCAACCCTGAACCCCAGAGGCCAGCCTCCCCCCACCATTAGCACAGACTAAAAGACCAGATCAGAATCAGGGTCCCCAAACTCTGTCCACTTCACACTACTACATGAGGTGGAAGGGAGAGAGGGAGGAAACAGATGAAGGTTTGAGAAAGGGCATTAGGGAAACCGAGGCAGCACCTGCCTGCCCCATGGCCCCAGGGCATAAAGAGTTGGGGGGCATAAAGGAGCACAGATATAACATCCCTGCTCCTGGTGGCTGGTGGGGCCTGGGAGGGAGGGGGCTATGGCAAAGCCAGAGGAGGCGATCCAGGAAGCAGTGGTGGCGGTGGGCAGCCAGCCAGTGTGGGCAGTGAGGCGCCCTGCCAGGGCCTGCCCCAGGGACAAAGAGACTCCCTGGCTCCAGGGAGAGAGTGCTGCCCCCACACCGAGAAGGGGGCACTGACCCAGCCCAGCCGAGCGCTCAGGGCAGTGGTGCCAGGCAGTTTGCCAGTGGCCGTGGGAGGGGTGGTGGGTGCCCGGGGCAGGGCGTTCAGTCCCTGCTGGCCAGGAAAGGTGGGAAACATTTCCCAGGTCAGCAGCTGACCAGCCAGCCGGCCATGGCCCATTCTGCTGCTTCCACCCCCTCCCACCCCAGGCCAGGCCCTGGCTCTCTCCTCCCCCCAGCCCTGGCCTGGTGCCCAGCTGGGCCCTGGGGGCCAGAGTTACTGTAAGCGGCCTGGCAGGCCCCAGCCCTGGACTCTGCCAGCTGGCCATAGCCGCCGCCACCTCCCACTACCTGGCTCGGCCAGCCAGGGAAGGGTACCAAGACCCCTGCCTAGCCAACGGGTGACCCCCATGGCAGAGGGCAGAGGCAGAGGAGAAAACACAGGCCCTGCCAAGACCATGCATGCATCCAAGGCCAGAGTCCAGGCCGAGCGCCCCCTCCTGGGACACTCTATCAACTGGGCTAGCCCGTGGGTCCCTCCCTATCACCCTCCCCACAAAGGGAAGCACATCCTAGCACAGCTAGAGGTGGGGCTGGCAGGGAGAGAGAAGGGGATTCCAGCCAGACTACCTCTGTCTACTCCTTCAAGCCCTCTGAGGCACTAAGTGGGGGTGGGGCATGGGGGGGCGCTGCTCTCACCCTTGGTAGAGCTGTCATTTCCACCAAATGTCGAGAGGTTTGTTTACCTGCCTCTGGCCTCTGTGTCCAGTCCTTGGAGCTATTTATAAGACCTTCAACAACGGCAGAGCACAGGAGAGGGCTGCAAGGAGCACTGCGGGCCAGAACAGCATGGTTTCCTCTCTCTCTCTGCCTCCCCCAACATCAAACACAACCACCATGATCGGCCTACAAGCTGTGGGGCTTTCATCCTCAAGACCCCCAAATCGTGGTCCCCTCAAATAGATAAGACCTTGCCGCTCACTGTGGCTGCAGTAGAATGGATGTACCCAGAGCCCAAGCCCTGAGGCCTGCCACCCTCCACAGTCCCCTCCCACCAAGCATCCCCCAACACCCAGAGACTTACTGGCTGGGGATGGTGTGCTATATCCACTAACTGGAAGCTGGTGCTGCAGGGTGGTCAGAGCGCCCGGCGGGGAGAGTCCACCCAGCATTGGGGGGAAGAAGAAGGCGTAGGGGGGCACTGGGTACCCATTGAGGTGCCCGCCCCCAGGTGTCGGGCAGGAGCTGCTGTTGCTGGCCATGCCAAGCAGCCACAGTCAGAAGGGCAGGCAGACAGTCTGGCAGGGGGCTCTGGCGGGCTTCAGGCCGCCCCTCCTCGGGGCATGAGGCCTGGGCCCAGAGGGGGTTTGGGTGGTCAGCCCACCCCCCCTTCTGTCCTGGAGCTGCTGTCCAAGGAAGGCAGGCTAATCTCGGCCTCCTGGAGCCCCCACCCTAGCTGGGGGTCAGGTGGCTTGGGAGACGTCTCAAAAGCTGGTCCTTTGGTCAAGCAGTTCTGTGAGCTGGCACTTTCCCGGGAAGGTCCAGAGCTGGCCTTCAGGGCACCAGAAAGGATGCCACTCCTAGATGGGTCCCGGCTAGGCGGCTGGGGGGGCCATGTCCTGTGATGCTGCAGAAAGAGGAAAGACAGGTGAGTGGGCACTGAGGAGCAGGCACATAGGCATTCCCCGTGGAGCTCCCCAACCTGGGCTGCCGGAGATTTTCCCGTGGCACCCAGCTGAGCAGACAGCTGGCACCATGCCTGGCTGGCAGAGACAACCTGGGAGCAGGGCCCAGACACTGCTGGGGGTGGCAGGATAGTACAGCCAGGCTGGGAAGACAGAGACAGAGCCCAGAACCTTGGAGGGCCTCTCACCCACAATCCTGAGGGGAAAGGATCCACAGTGGCACCCCAAGGGATCACTGCAGCAAAAGCAGGCAGCTGGCCCTCCTTCCCCAAGGGGGGGGGGTTACCTGAGGTCAAGATGCAGAGAACGTGTGCTTGGGGGGAAGAGGGAGGGGGAGGAAAAGCCGCTTCCCTAAAGCATGGGCACTTCTCAGAAAAATGACTCCTAAGCTGGGGGCCCCTCTTACACCACTTCCCCCCCCCCAAATCGAAGCCCCAGCACCCAGATGAGTTTGTCCCACAGGCCCTGGGAGGAGCCCCATTTACATGCACACAAATAGGGAAATGGGAACCAAGGACTCCTAGGCACCCCCTTCAATGCTTAACAGGATGGATGGTCCAGTGCTTAACAGCGAGGGGTAGGCAATGTAGGAGGGCAGGGACTGCCCAGGAAGCCTCCTAGCCCTAGGCAATAAAGGGGCAAGAGAGATTGATCTCAAGAGTTCACCCACATACTTCTGTCTGCAGAAGCAAAACGCATGGAATGGGGTGGGAAATGAAAGGTCAGATGCCCCTCTCACCAGTGTGTACACAGATCCACACCCTGTTTGAAGAGCTGGGACCAGAGAATATGCATAGATAATACCATAGAGAGAGACAGAAATGAACCCAGAGATTCCAAGACACAGTGAGACAGACAGGCAGCAATGAGAGCAGAGAGAGAACACAAGAAATAGATCCACAAGACGATGTTTCAAATCCATTCTGGGATAGGCTATACATAAATACATATATATATATTTATATATGAATATTTATATACACACACGAAAGACACAAGAAAAGAGATAGACAAAAAGAAACATGGCCAGTCAAAACCACAATGAGATACCACTTCACACCCACTAGGATGGCTACAATCAAAAAGACAGACAATAACAAGTATTGGCAAGGGTGTAGAGAAATTGAAATCCTCATACATTGCTGGTTGGAATGTAAAATAGTATAGCTGCTTTAGAAAACAGTTTGGCAGTTCCTCAAAAGGTTAAACATAGAGTTAGCATATGACCCAACAATTCCACTCTTGGGCACCTACCCAAGAGATATAACAACATAAGTCCACAAAAAGACATGTACATGAATGTTCACAGCAGCATTATTCATAATAGCCAAAACGTGGAACCAGGCCGGGTGTGGTAGCTCACGCCTGTAATCCTAGCACTCTGGGGGGCCAAGATGGGAGGATCATTTGCACTCAGGAGTTTGAGGCCAACCTGAGCAAGAATGAGACCCCCGTCTCTACTAAAAATAGAAAGAAATTAGCTGGACAACTAAAAAAAAAAATATGTATATATATATATATATATATATATATATATAAGCCGGGCATGGTGGCACATGCCTGTAGTCCCAGCTACTCGGGAGGCTGAGGCAGGAGGATCGCTTGAGCCCAGGAGTTTGAGGTTGTTGTGAGCAAGGCTGCCACCACAGCACTCTAGCCCAGGCAACAGAGTGAGACTCTGTCTCAAAAAAAAATGTGGAACGAACCTAAATGTCATCAATGATGAATGGATAAATAAAATGTTGTATATCCATACAATGGAATATTATTCTGCCAAAAAAAGGAATGAAGTACTAATATTACAATATGCATATTCCTTGAAGACATTATCCTAGTTACAAAACACCATATATTATATGATTCCATTTATATGAAATGTCCAGGATACACAAATCTATAGAGACAGAAAGTAGACTTGTGGTTACCAGGGGCTGGGGCGTGAATTTGAGAGAAATGGGAAGTGGCTGTTGATAGGTATAGGGACTCTTTTTGGGGTGAGGAAAATGTTCTAAAATTAACTGTGGTGGTAGTTGCACAACTCTGTAAATACACTAACATCACTGAATTGTATACTTTAATGGGTGAGTTTTATGGCATGTGAACTCCATCTCAATAAAGTTGTTTTTAAAAAACAGAAGAAAAGAAACAAGGCCACAGAGACCCAAAGTAAGAACTGTCCCTTTCGAACACCCTTCATACCCCAGCCCCCACCCCAAGCTCAGGACATACCAGGTTCCAAGCTCCAAGTCCCAGACTCCAGGCTCAAACCTGGAGTCCAGGGGACATGCACATGGCCAGCATTTGGCTGAGGACCAGGCCTGCGATAGGGAAGTTCCTGCCAAGGCCACTGTGGAAGAGGCCAGGACTTCTGGACCCAGCTGGGCCAGCCACCCTGTGCTGAACTGACGGAGAGAGGGAAGGAGGAGAGGAGGGGACAAGTACTGGCTATGGAGGGGGCAGTTACACCAGGAGTAAAATCTGGACCTTGTTAACGAAGATGATTTTTACTGTTACTCATTATGACAACCATAGGGCCTCTCTCCTCGCTCCAGAATGAGGTGCCCTCTTCCCTCCCCAGGCCCCTGCCAATTCCCTCCTAGGCTGAGAGGGCTGATGTCAGAGAACAGGGGCTCCACCTACCGGACCACACCCCTGTGGGGCCCCACACAATGGGAACTTGAGCTGGGGGAGCTAGGCAAGGGAAGGAGGGGCTGGTTGAACCTCATCAGTGGCTACAATTGGACCCTCACACACAAATACACACTGCACAGTTGCAGAAACGCATGCACGCAGGTCTATAGAAAACATCTGGGTGGGCAAGAGCACGCTTGCAGCCCCAGCCTGTGTATGTGTGGGCACGCATGTAAGGAGAGGGAACCTAGAGATACCATCTCTCCTCACCTGGGCTCCACCACGCAATGAACACAGTTCAGAACTTGTGTGCACGGGCCCCAGTATACAGCTCCCCAAAGACACACAATCACAGCCCCACAATTTCCCAAGCTGCACATTCCCTGGTCCTTACACAGCCAGGATGGCCCCTGAACTTGTTTCTTTTGCCAGAAGACACTCTGAGACCCTCCTTGTGGGCCCAGCCTGTGTACAGCACCTTCCACCACACACACCAGGGTCCCCAAACACTCAAGTGGATTCACATCCACACGAGGTGAGGCCCAGGAGGCAGCTGACCCAAAGCAAAGCCTCCTGAACCAAGGCTGAGGCCCAGAAAGTCATTTGTTCCAGACCCCAGGCATCCTGACCCAGCTTTTGGGGGAGGGATGGGTTCAGTCAGTCCAGCCTAGACCTTCTGGAACCCACCCTAGCCCCCAGAGAAGAGACAGAATTAATGCCTTAACTCTGCCCCTGCAGAGTTTGAAATTGGACCAAACTTCAACTTCCCCAAAGATCCCTCCACCCCCTACTCCCCATCCCCACCCCCACCCCAGCCCCCTGTCAGCCACAGGTACACACTCCAGGAAGAAGCTAGAAGGCCTCCCCCACCCCCTATCAGAGCCTCCAAAATGCCTAACCCAGCTCAGCCTGCAAACATCAGTGCAAAGTTACTCAGCTCCCTGGGAAGGGCCTTGAGCTGCAGGAGAGGGTAAAGGTCACAGAACTGGGCCAAGGGCCAGGCAGACCAGTAAACAGGCATGGGCAAAGGCAGGGATGATGAGGGTGGAGACAAAAGAGCATGGGTCCTGCCTCAGAAGGTTCTCCAGGAGCCATGACCCTCAGGGAGACACCTGCACCCCAGCCCCCTGCACCCAGGGGGGGGTAGAGAAGGCCCTGTCAGAGAATCGAAACCAGCACCAAAGAGAGGGAAAACAAACTACCCACATCCAACCTCCACCCTATGCCAACCACCTCCACTGCCCACGGGTACCCTCCCCTGAGAGAGAGAGAGAGAGAGAGAGAGAACCACAGGCCCACACCTCCGATATACTGAGCCCAGCCTAAGCACAGCAGAAGAAAGGGTGGGGGGCTGGAATGCCTGCAAGCAGCCATGTACCCCTGCTCTCTGGGGCCTCCCTCATCCCTAGAGGGTGTTGGCATCCCTTCCCCAGTGACAAGCGTCTCTAACTACCCACTCGTTATACCCCAGAGTCACACACCTAGAGAAAAAAGTGAGAGCTGCCTGGGCCACAAAGACGGCAGAAAGAACCCGAGGTCTGAAGGGTCAAATCTCAGCTCTGCCACTCTGGCTGACCTTACACAAGTCACTTAACCTCTCTAAGCATCTGTTTACCCGCCTGTGAGCTGCCTACCTCAACAACTGGTTGTGCGATTTAAGAGAGGAAGTCCTGGAAAGCACCTAGCCCAGAGCCTCCCATCCCCCCAGGCCTCTCGCCACCCTGGTGCCCCCTGGGCACTTTGCCTGCTTTCCCTTTCCTCTCTCCGACCAGGGCTAGCAGCTAGGAGGGAGAATTACCCATTTTCCAGGGTCTGCTTCCCCCAAGACTGAGGAGAGGGATGTGGAGAGAGGGATATTAGGGGTGTGGGCAGAAGCCTGACCACAACCCTTTCCCAAATTCCCTTCTTTCCTTTCACAAACCAAAAAAGGAAACCTTTGAATTTGGGGAGGGGAGAAGGGGAAGAGAAATAGACCATTTCCTCCCCTATTCTCAGAGGAGAAGAGCCAGGGGTCCCCAAACCCAGCGGGCCCAGCCCCCCTTCTTCCTTCACTCTCCCCTCTCTGCTTCCCAGGCTCCCCTGCAACAGCGGTTCCCAAGGAATAGAAGTCAGGCGGTCCCAGAGGGGCTGAGAGACAAGGACTGGGGAGCTTAAAAGAAGGGGAGACAGGGGGTTTCCTAAGCATTCTAGACAGTTAATGAATCATATGCAAATGATACCCAGAGCTCAAACTCAACTTGGGCAAAAGGGACTCCAGCCCTGGCAGAAACAAAGGCCTGCCCCCTTTGGACCCCCTACTCTGCCAGGAGCTGGCCAAGCAGGGCAAGACAGGGCAGATTTCAAACCAGAACAGTGGGCTGGAACTATTTATAAGCTTTCCAGGAAAACATTCACAAACACACAAAGCCACAACCTCTCCCCTCCTCCCTGCTCCTCAGTTCTGCAGACAGGGGTTGGGGAGCAGTGATGACCACTACTCTCTTTTCTAGGGGCCCCCCTGGTCAAGGCGCTCACTCCTCTCCTCCCTGGCTAGCCCGCAACCCTGCCACTCTGGTTCTCTGTGTCCCCTCTATTCACCAGGGTCTGGGCTGCAGGAAGCCAGGCAAGCCCGGCCTCATTTTAAAAGAGATCTGGAGGAGGCTGGGAATTTTGGAGGGCACCTCTTCCCTACCAGCCCCACAGAACCCCAAGCCTGCCTCTCTATAGCTGGATCTGGTCTGAAAACCTGTCCCAGAATGTGCAGGCCATAGCACGTCCTCATGGCAGTGAGGGGAAGGCAGAAGCCCAGCACCTTGCTTCTGGGTGCTGCCACTGCCCCCTGCCTCAAGACGCCTCATCCCAGAACAAATCCGACATCTCCTCAACTTGTACCCCACCCGACTACACAGAGCTGCCTCACCCCCACAATCTCAGCAATGACTGAATACCAGGCTGATAGGGCAACTGAACGACACAAGCTTAGGACAGGCCAAGTCCTAGGAGGAAGAAATGGGAGTCTCTGTTGGGCGGGGTAGTGCTCCCAACTCCTCCATTCCCAGAGACCCTACCCGAGAGCCCCCTGGGGGACATGCTAGGGACCTCTGAAGCCCAGAGTGGCTGAGGGATCCACCCAGAACCAGAGCCAAAGCCGCCCACCAGATCTTCCTTCCAAGCAGAGAGTAGGTGAAAGGGCAGGGGGCAGCCCAGGCCTCTAGGAGTGGGACCAACCCACAGGGAAGGAAGAAAACAGGAAGAGGAAGAGAAGAGCCGGCCGAGGCCACAGCTAGACCACAGGAGTGTGTGGATCATACAAAGCCAGCTCTGTCTGGGTAGGGGACCAAAGGGGCACAGACAAAAGGGGACCTCCCCCCAGCTTGGAAACCCCCATCCTCACATCCAGCCTGGCACGGGGTTTTCCCCACCTTCGTCTTGGCAGCTGCCCACCTCACCACTACCTCCCCCTACTCCACCATGCAGGAAGCATGACTCTCTCACAATGGGGGGGGCAAGCTCACAGAGAACAGGCAGCACAGGGGCAGGGAGGTAGGCTACAGCAATCCCCCACCCATCCCCTTGGCTCAGCCCCAACCCTGAGACTGCCATATTCTGAATCGAATCCTACAGAGGCAAACTGTCAGATACCACCAGCCCCTCCTAGCATCCCGTCCTGGGGACCCAAGCTGCAGGGAAACCAATGCACTCCCCCACTCCTGCCTCAGGATATCCTTTTGGCTCTGACCCCAGACCAGGCCTGAGTCAGACTGTGCCCTGCCCCAGACCCCCCCACTCACCAACCCCCTCAGGAACTTCCTACTCCACAGTTGGGGCTAGAACCAGGGGGACTCTCTCCCGTCCTCCCCCCAGCTGAACTGGGAAGCCCACAAAGAGGTGGGGAGAGTAGGTCACAGAACCCCATGGCCTTCCCCTTAAAGAATAGAGCCTGTGGGATCAGGGGGAAGCTGGCACAGGCTGTGTGTGTAGGGGAAAAGATGGTCTGCTGAGCCACCACCTCCCCAGCCCCCAAAACACACACAGCCTGGTGCCCTGCCCAGAGTCCCTCTACACCCCAGCCTGGATCCCCAGAAGCCACAGAAACTCCCTGGGGAAGGTGGTTTCCATCAGAACACAGGACAGGGGCAAGCTCCAAAACTGTGAAAGGGGATGGGGAGTACAGAGGTTCCCTGAACCAGCATCTTCATGAGGCAGAGGGACCAGGCTAAAGGGGACCAGGGCTGCAAAATCAGTCAGACTAACACAGACAGCCACAGTCAGGCACAGCCAGACGTGGTCACAGTCTCCCTAACACTCAGTCTGAGTAGGTGGTGGTGACTCCTTCCCACAGACAGAAGTCTGGGGGGTCCTGGGGAAGCTGGGGCATCAGAGACCACACACAGCCTGAAAGGGCCCCCCAGCCAGGTCCCCAAGTACCCACCCCAGCTTCATGGGGAGGGGTAGCTCCCTCCCCACAAGAACCAGGGGCAGTGCCCACAGCAGCCATCACCATGGCAACCAACAACAAACATCCCAGGAACCACAGTGGGACAGGAAGTGACAACCACGTGACAGGAAGACATTTTTTTCTTAGCGTTGGGGAGGTGATGAAGATTGTTCGCAGCCCCTGGGGAGTCAGCTGTCCCCAAGTTTCCCCCACATGGAGCTGGAGGGAAAAGGGATCATAGGAGGGTGGCTACCCCCATGCCCTATGTGCACAGTGGAGGTGGATCACAGGACTGACAGGGCCCTCCCTCCCTGCCTGCCACTCACGGTTTCCCCCCCTCAGCCCCCCTCCTCCCCACTTCCTGCCGTGACTGGAGATCAGAGAACTCCCCACCGCAGCTTCCCCTTCTCAAGTCTCGATTCCTGGGCTGAAGGTTTCGCTGTGGGGCGAGGGACAGAGGGAAGGCGGGCTGAGGACCTGCGGTAGGACCCAGGGGACAGAGGCTCCAGGGGCAGGGCCAGGAGGAAGCCACTCCAAGGTAGGTGTGTACACACAGGCACACAGCAAGTGGGTCACGGTGACACCGCCCGGCAGGGGCGCAGTGACACACGGAGACAGCCTGAACTCAGGCAACTCTTGGGGGAGAGGGCGCAGAGCCAGAGAATCCAGACCTGTCACACCCTACTCCGGACCTGTCCTGAGCCCCCAGGTTCATCCCAGGTGTCTACTGACCCCCAGACAGGCAAGGTCCCAACTGTGCCCAGCCCCTACCGCCTCTCCTCTGCTTTCTGTGCTGAGGAATCCCCCTCACTGCTCCAAGGTGCCCGCCCAGACGAGGGCACCTTGGCTGGAGGTGGGAGAATGGAACCTCCCTCCATCCCCCTCCCCTTCTCTGCAGATGTCCCAGACTATATTTAGCCCAAACCGGGCGGCCAGCCAGACCCAGACTCCCCACTGGCCTGGAGCTGAGCTCCCAGTTTTTATGCAATTAAAACATTAACAGAGAACCACCCCCATCCACACAACCCCCACACCCCCCAGCCCTGCCAGGGCTGCAGAGCTCTGAAAACTTGAAGGAGGGCAGCCCAGCTCTGCAGCCAATGATGGGGGTGGGGGTCATTGGGCAGGACAGGGGCATCATCCATGAGATCAGGTTGACACTTGAGTGGGGGGGGGAGGCTTTCCTTGTTCCGGCCGGAAGGGAAAGGCATATTCAGTTCAGAGGTGGGAGGGGTTGCCTGGCTGCAGAAATTACACCTGTCATTTTGCAGCCCCCTCCCTGGGCAGCTCCAGTTACAGGGCTGGGGTTGGCAACAGGTGCTGGCCAGCCTGGCAGCAGCCTAATCCCCCCACCCGCTCCCCAGGCTGACAGTGGTGCCTGGAGGTCCAGCAGGGGCCCTTCCAGGCAGGATGTTAAGTAGATGGAGGTAATCACTGCCTGGAGGGGTGAGCAGCCCATGGCCCTTCTGTAAGAGCTGGCCCTTGGGCCATGTGATGTGTGCTGGAGGCTCTGGGGAAGCCAGGGAAAACTTAGTTCCATAGCACCTATTTCATTTCCTCATGATGCCAGGCAGGCGGGCTAGAGTGTGGGAGGTCTGTCTGCCTGCCTCTTCCTCCTCCTCCTCTCCAAATTCCAGGAACAGGCAAGGGAGGCTCCAGTTGCGGGGAGAGAGGGAGAGCAAGCAGGCGGTCCCAGCTGGGGGGAAGGAAGGGGGAAGGACTGGAGCGGGAGGCAAGATCCAGACGAAGCAACAGACACCCACACCCGAGACACCCACACCCAAGCCAGACTGGGGACAGACACACCGACGCTGACACATTCTCACACTCTGGACCAGGTCCCCGAATGCCGCCCACTCTGCAGGAACACCCGGACACCCTCAGCCAATCCTGCCAATTTCCAGAACACTCCCTGGACACACACGGAGATTCAGGCTCTGCCCCCCACCCTGCATCCCCCCCACAAACCGTGTGGGCTCCAGACAGCAGCCGGAGGGGTGGAGAGGGGAGCAGAGGGAGGAAAGACAGCAGGCATCAGAGATAATGTGCAGCCAAAGCCCTGGGAGCTGGGGGTATCAGTTGCCACACTCCTTTCCCAAAACCCAATAAGTCAAGACAACCCTGGTCCTCTTGCCAGGGTCCCTGCCAGCTTCCCACACTCCCAAAACCACCACCACCAGACGGGTGTGGGGTGCTGAGCAAGTGAAGATTACCCATTTACTCGTCGCAGGGATAGGATTACCTTCCCCAGATGCTCATCACCCCAGATCCTAGGCAGTGCTCTCAAACAGACCCCACAGAGGCACAAACACACCCACCCCTCCAGCCCAGCCTAGGTGCTGCCCTGCTCATGTTTCCCAGAGGACAGGGAACTGGGCATTGAGGTTTGTATTTTGGGGCAGGCCCCACCTTCACATCACACAGTTCTGAGGATCATCCCACATAAGACCCTAGAGTCTAGGCAAGGAGTAGCCTAGGAGGAAAGGTCCCAGAGGGCAAAGCCAGCTTTGAAGACTAAATCCTGGATCAATGTGCCCAAAACAGACCTGAGGGGCCACTCAGACATTGCCCTCTCCCCACACTAGACAGGGTGGCAGGAACCATGTCATGGCACGTGTAGGTGATTGTGCCCAGTGGGGGAGGAACAGGGCCATCAGGATGGGGCTGCCCACAGTGAGCTTCCTGCTAGGCTGCCAGAAGTTTGGGAGTAGGAAGGGGACTAAAGATGACACGTGTCCCAGCGTAGGAGCAAGGGCATTTAGGGACAGACTGGAAGGAGAGAAATTTAGAGGCTGTATAGGAGAAGGTGGCCAGGATTAAGGCATTCCAAGACCAGGGTCTTCTCAGAACAGCCACTGCGTCTATGCCCAACGTCATCAGCCTGGTGGTGAAACCCCTGCAGTGACCACCTCGTGCATACTCACTCATACCCTCAAAATCCCTGCAAATCCAAGATCCTCAGCTCCCAAGCGCCTACTTGAGTCTGACCCTACTGACCTCTCTGTTTCAGGACACCACATGGCCCAGACTGCCAGGCAATGCTGATGTCCTAGCCCCTCCCAGTGCACCATCTTTCAGAGCCACAAACTCCCTGACTCCACCACCACCACCCCTTCATCCTCCAGGAGGATGAACCATACATCCAACTCCAAATACCCTTTCTCTTGCTCCTTCCCCCAGACTCATCTCCTCCACCTCACCAGGGGAAGCCCCAAGACTCCAAGCCACCACCCCACTCCAACCTGGGGCTTCTCTGGCTCAACCTCCCCGTCAAGCCCCGAGGGAGAATTTGGGGCCTGAACCCCAATTTCCTAGCAAGAACTAGGAGGTCCTTACAGAACTACAAATAATTTTCCCCTATGAAGACTGCAGCCAGGGAAGAGAATAAGAAACATCTCTGAATCTCCTAGCCAGAAAACTGGGGGCGGGGGGCACGGGGAGCAGAAGTAAGGGTTAGAGTAAGCAGCAGGGGTAGGGAGTGGGGGAGTATTTTCAGGAACAATCCCCTCAGAGATTATATACATGCACACTCGTGCACACAGTCAGCAGGTAGAAGGCAACCTGGCTATAGAAAAAGGGAGCCAGCCCAGGCAGGGCGTACCCTTCCAGGCCAACACACTGGGCGTGCTATCCAAGATAGGATGGAGGATGGAGAAACATCTCCAAGGCTGAGGGGCTTTTTTTATCTGATTTCCATATGAGTTGGTCCCCATCCCTGGCCTAGCACATTGGGGGTTTGTCCTTCCCACGGAACAGCCTGACAATAGTGCAGTGCCCAGAAAAGAGGATAGGAGACCTAGCCAAGCTGATTTCCCAGGCTCCCCAACACATACACACACACACACACACACACACACACAACACACACATCTGGCTAGCAGCTTCCAAGCCTCGTGGGTGGCACCAGGTCCCAGACACCCTCAGCAAAGCAAGGTCGGCCAGTCTATTTCGTCCTTCCCATCACGCCCAAAAGCTTCCATACCCCATAGTAGCACAAAACCCAGGGAATCCCCCCTCCACACACACTGCATTGGCTTCCGCACCCAATTCTGACAGCTCCCCTCACTCCACAGGGGACACCAGCTGAGCGGGCCCCGCCCCCCAGCCGGCTCCCTCTGGTGGGGGTGGGCCCCCTGGCTGATTCTCCCCAAACCACAGGGCGGCTCAGATAACAGGAGGGAAAGAGAGAGGGGGCTAGTCCGTTGGGCATCCGATCTCTTCCCAAACAGGTTTGAAAGTCTTTTTGTTTTGCTTGTTTTTGAAGAGAAAAGAGAGAGCAGGAGTTCCCAGCGGCGCTTCTGCAACAGCTCGAGGGCAGGGAACACGCGCGGCAGACGTCCCCAGATGCCTCAAGGCTGCGCGCGAAGACACGGCGCAGGCAGACGCACAGACGGGGCTCCCCCACCCTGGAGTCGGCGGCGGCGGGGTGGGAAGCCCAGGAAACCCTGGGTTCCCGTCGGAACTCGCCCGACACCCGGGCCCCTCCCGCAGCTCCTATCAGGAGCAGGCCATGGGGACCCAATGCCTGCGGGAGCCAGGGGCTCCCCAAAATTCCCATAGAGAGGTTACCTCGCAGCGGGGGACGCAACCCGTTGGGGTTGCCCGCGGGGCACGGCGACTGCCCTAACCCGGCGCCTTGGTACCAGTCGGCATCAGGGGTGCGGAGTCCCCGGAGAGGAGCCGTCCGGGGGGCCGCGGCTTAGGGGCGCGGGGCGACGGCAGCGGCCATGGCGAGTCACGTGCGGAGGCTGAAACTTTACCCGGAGCCCCAGACTGGGGGGGCGGAGGGTACGGAGCAGGGGTGGGGGAAGGCCCTTTCCCTCAGGCCCGCCCCTGACCGCCCACTGACCAATCATCAGTCAGGGGCGGGTCCACAGGATCAAGCCCGGCCCCTCCTTAATAAACCCAGGGAAGGGCGAGTCTTAAAGGAGCCGCTCCTAGCTGAAGGCTGGACCGTGGGAATCTGGGAGAATCCCTCTCTCAAGCCTAGAACTGGAGATGCAGAGCGAGGAGGGAGTGAAGTTCTGCGGAAAAAATACAAATAGGGCTCCGTGGAGAAAGGACCGCAGTGTGCGATACCCTACACTACTTTCCTCCCAACCACACACATCCACACGGGGGTTCATGGATCACACACACACACCCCCACACACACACTTAAACCCCGGAAGAGAAGAGGCAGCGTAATATGGAAGTGAACGCAATGACTCTGACCCTAACTGTCAAGCCCCTATCTCCCATGATTATAATCCTCCTCCAGGGACCAGTTGGAACTGAGAGTTGTGTGACCTTAAGCAAGTCACCTCCCTTCTCTGCATTTAATTTTCTCATCTGCAAAAAAGGAGTACAGGAGTAGATCTCCCGCACGTACACCTCCTTTTTTTCCCGAACACCTCTCCAGCTCCCGTGGTCAGAGGGGCTCTGGTCTGACTCAACCCCTCAGGTCCTCTTAAAGTACACTTCCCCCAAAAGGTTAGAGGCTTTGGGAATCTTCCAGTAGGGGCGCCCTCCATGCTAGAAGACTCAGACTCAAGCTTCTCCCTCCTGGCCAAGTCTGAAAGAGCCAGGAAAGCTCTCATTCATGTTCCAGTTGAACAGGATCTGAATCACTCTCCATCTGCAGAGACCCTAGTCCCCAACAGTCTTGAGCCCCCTCCCAGCCTGTTGCCCTGTTTAGGAGGATCATGTCCCCATCGCTAGCAGTTCACTGGAGTGGGAAGCAGAATCACTAGGGAACATGCCCCCTCCCCGTTCCCAGGCAGAGAAGTGGCCACAAGTGCCCCCACAGGATTTCCCACTGGAAGGGGAAGTGCCACACTTCCACTTCCAAGAGTCACCCCCGAGGTGACTCTCAGCCTGACACGGTGGCAGAACTCTCAGATTCACCAGTCCAGTCTGATGGGCCCTGTATTACAGACCAGGAACTAGAGGCCAAGAATGGGCAGGGAGTTTTGTCCACGGTCATACCAGTTGCAGAGTCGGGTCTAGAATTTAGGTATCTGATTGCCTCTGGTGCTAGCCCCCCAAACTTGGTAAGGTAGGACAAGCAGGGTCGGCAGGACGCTGTGTCTAGAGGTCTGGCGGAGGGGGAAATTGCTCCAGCAGTTCAGGGCAGCGCTTCTTCGGGCCCCTTCCCGCCCGCTGAGCCAGGGTTGTGTCCTGCTCCTGTCTGGATTTCCGTCCGTCCGCCGGTGCGAACCGCCCGCCCAACCTCTCCCGCCCTGTCCTGTCCAGATCCATCCGCAAACATGCGCTCAGCCGGCAGGAATGCGCCAATGGCTCCCAGATGTGGACACAGACGCTTAACCCCTTCCCCCCCAGCCCCGCCCCCACAAGGGCCTTCCAGTCTAAGCCCTGCCAACAGCGGGGAGCTCCGCCCAGATCAGGAACCAGTCTAGAAGGGGGCCAGGGCCAGCTCACCCCCAGCGCCCACAGGCACCTCCTGACCTAGATGCTACCACTCTGTCTTCCAGCTGAGGCTAGAGGGGAAGGCTCAGGGATACAAAAATGCAAGTGTGCATGCACACTTCCTCCCCACAGGAGACGACCTTTACATACATACACCTGCCATCACATGGGGTCAGGTACACTCCGCACTGAGATTTAGGCACCTTCGTAAAAATGCACACTCACGTGCATTCAGGGCTCAAATGTCCTCACCCCCAAGATGCATGTATGCACACCCATGCACAAACAAGCACATACAAACATTTATGCACGTACAAGTGCATGAAGCCAAGGATGGGGCACACTTCTCAACAGACATAGCAGTAGGCCTCTGTGCAGATGAAGGAAGTAATTCATACACACACAAACCCACACCCCACAGGGAGTTAGACACTCATGCACACAAGACCAGCAGCGATGTATACAAACATACAGCCTGCACACCTTGGGGCACTCCCTTACTGCCCAGTACCACCTGTCCAAGGTCAAGCCCTATCCAAGCTAGACTCCAGGAGGCAGGAGAGGTCCCCAGTTGGGAGGCTAGGAGTCTTTAATCTAATCTGTAGTAGCAACTGAACTCCAGCTGTGCTGGGTGCACAACAGGGCTTCTACCCCTCTCCCACCAAGGACCCTGATGCAGCAGAAGAGTATCAGGAGATAGCAGGAGACTAGCAGAGAGGCCCAGAGGCCCCTCACTCTTTAGGAAAGACACTCTTGGGGCCTACCCTTTCCCTGTACACAGAAGGAGACAGGCTGGGGGAGGAGTCTGAGCCTGGTTTCCCAGCCTTGTCTGGTTCCCAAGACAAGGATCCCTCTTCAAACTAGAGGAAGCAAAGAGAGAGCTCCATAGGTACATGGGCCAGTGACAACTTTCAGTAGTCAAAGGCGACATAAAGGCCGGGCACGGTGGCTCACACCTGTAATCCTAGCATTCTGGGAGGCCGAGGTGGGCGGATTGCTCAAAAGTCAGGAGCTCGAAACCAGCCTGAGACAAGAGTGAGACCCCATCTCAACTAAAAAAATACAAAGATATTAATTGGCCAACTAAAATATATAGAAAAAATTAGCCGGGCATGGTGGCACATGTCTGTAGTCCCAGCTACTCGAGAAGCTGA
>CAUYRT010039516.1:0-21070 GCA_963574885.1 Lepilemur ruficaudatus | reverse complement strand
CAGGCATTCTGCCTGACTCCTCCCTCTCTCCAACGCACTCATCCAATCAGCCACTGGTCCTGGGGATCTCACCTCTTTTTTTTCTTTTGAGACAGAGTCTCACTGTTGCCCAGGCTAGAGTGCCGTGGCATCAGCCCAGCTGGCAGCAACCTCAAACTCCTGGGCTCAAGCAATCCTCCTGCCTCAGCCTCCCAAGTAGCTGGGACTACAGGCATGCGCCACCATGCCCGGCTAATTTTTTTCTATATATTTTTAGTTGGCCAATTAATTTCTTTCTATTTCTGGTAGAGACAGGGTCTCATTCTTGCTCAGGCTGGTTTCGAACTCCTGACCTTGAGCAATCCACCCGCCTCAGCCTCCCAGAGTGCTAGGATTACAGGCGTGAGCCACCACGTCCAGCCTGGGATTTCACCTCTTAAAAAGCTCAACTTCATCTATTTCTCTCCATGTCTGTGGACACTGACCTAATTCAGATTCCCTTTCTCTCTCACCCAAATTCCTGCAACAGCCTCCCTACCGCCTCTAGTATGGTAGTGCATGGAGCCAGACCGCCTGGATTCAAATCCTGGCTCTGCCACTTAGTAGCTGTGCAACGTTGACTGGGCAAGTTATCCTCTCTGGGCCTATATTTTCTATAAAATGGGCATAATAATAGTGTTCTCCTCAGAAATGACTGAGAGTGTTTTATGAGTTAACACATATAAAGCACCCAGCCCTAGGCCTGGCACGCAATAAGTCTTGGCTATGATTATTAGTCTCATTCTTTCCAATCCATCCTTCACTCAGCAGCCAGAGATAATCCAACCAGGTCATGCCTGCTTAATCCTCCTCAAGGGCTCGCCGCTTTTCTCAGAAGTCCCACCTCCTGAGGCTCTGCCAATCTTTCTTCCTTTCACATCTTGTATATTCGCTCTTGAACACACCTGATACATCTTGCCTCCAGGCTTTTGCTCTTGCTGTTCCCTGTGCCCAAACATGCTGTTCCCTGTGCCAAATGCTCTCCCCTATCTCTTCCCGTCACAAGCACCTGTTCTAATGCTGCCTCCTCTCAGCACAATGGCTCTGGCTCTTGCTCCCCATATGCCTGGCCCTTTTTGTTCTGGGGACAGGTTATTTGTTCCCTGTGTCTCACTCATTGTAGAATTCCCAGAGTTCAGTGCAGATCCTAGCTCCATGGATCCAAGCTGAATTCCAGCACTTCTGGGCCTCCTAGGGCCAGAGCTCCTCAGCCATAGGGCAGGCTAGCACCAGGCATATCTGAAAGAGAGCCTAGAGCAGCAGGGTATGTACCCTGAGGTGCACTCTCTGCCTCAGTTCCTGAATTTCCTCCCTTAAGCAGTCCCCTCTCTGGATCTGGGGTGCGGTAGAGGCAAAGCGCAGTGTTACATGCAGGGCTGGCCAGGCAAGGAGGCTCCCCACGGCAGCTGAGGGCCAGGAGGTGAACCCAGGCCTTCCCAAAGCACTCTCACCTTCTCTGCTGAGGGCTGAAAGCACACCCAGTGGGCCCAGTGGCCTCTGGGGGTCAAGGAAGGTAGGGTAAAGGACAAGGCCACCTCCCCGACACCTTCCCTCCATGTTGATTTTGAGGACCTTTGTTTTCAGCCTCTGCTCTGCTGGGCTTGGCTGACTTTGGGCCAGAGCTTCCCCTCTCAGGGCCCGGGTCTCCTTCATCACAGGAAAAACCCTTTCCAGCTCCATTGTGTCCTAAATGCTAGACTAGACACGGAGCATGGTGCCAAGGGACAAAGAATCAGGGGACAGGAGGACTCGAGGGTCAGAGGGCATTGGGAAGGGGAGATTTTTACTACCTTGAGCACATTACTGCCTATACTCGCCCACTGCCCATACACACATAGGCCGGCCCACACCAGAGAACAGAAAAGGAGAAAGTTTATTGAAAACTATGTACAGTTGGTCCAGCTCCTACCACAGGCTGCAACCTGGGCCCTCCCGCCCACACCTCAGGCAGTGTCTCGGGCCTTATTGGGGAGGCTGGGGCAGGGGCTGGGGCCAGGGCACCACGGAGCTTTATAAATTGACAACTCTAAATGGCCTGAACGTGGCCTGCAGGAGGGGACAGAGAGTGGATCCCTGCCCTGACCTAGTCACAGCCTGTACAGGGGAACACTATTCTGAATCTTGGGCCCAAGAGAGCCCAGCTAAGCTGTCCAGAAGTCCTGGCTGCTCCTCTCACAGGCCTTCCTGGACAGGGAGGCATACAGCTACCACGCCCACGGCAGTGTGCCAGGCCCCCTGGGCTTCACGAGCTTGGACTGGGGATACCAGGCACCCTTCCTCCCAACGCTGACTCCGGGTCCAGGGCTCCTGGAGCAACCCCCAAGCAGAAGACCAGGGGTTGAGAGGTGAGTGCTGGGGAGGTCACAGCTCAGGGCCCAGGACCAGAGCCTCCTGGGGTAAGGGGTAGTTTTGGGGGTCAGGGTGTCCCGCTGTAGGAATAGTCTGCTTTATTGTGCATCACCAGCCGATCATCCACGAAGTAGAAGCTGTCAGACTGCGTTTCGTACGGGTGACGGATCATCTCGCTGACTGCAAGAGAGGCCCAGCCAGGCCGGGCTAAGGTCAGGAGCCTGAGGCTCCAGGCCTGGGGGACAGGGACAGCTAAACAACTTCAGAGAGTCCCCCAGCCTCTTTGAACCTGTTTGCCTATACATTACATGGGAATGGTGCCAGACACAAAAGAGACCCAGGGTGGTAAGAAAGGGGTCAGCCCCACAGGCACCCCTCCGTCCCCAAGCCTGGCCTCTACAGGGGCCCCCTTCCCCCACCTCCATAAGCCCTGCCCACGCACTCAGCTCCTCGGAGAGCGGGGGGAAGTCGTAGATGTGCTCGCAGGTGTTCTTGCTGCTGGGAATGCAGAAGCCGAAGTGGAAGTCAAAGCTTTTGAGTAGCTGGTTGCGGAAGTAGTGCCTCTCGATCATGCGGAAGTTGTTGACAGGCTTGTCTCCCACTGTGAACTCCACCCTGAGCAAAGGGAAGGGGGTGGCCTGAGTCTGGCCTCGAAGTAAGCCACCCAGCCGGGCTCAGGACAGACCACCCCTAGGAGAGGCTCAGTAGGAACTCAGGAAGGGTGCACCCCCTCCCTCTCCTTACCCCCAGCCCTCACCCCGGCCCACTGACTCACGTGGCTCCCACCTGCCTCAGGCGGAGGAAGGCAGGCGTGAACTGGTAGCGGACAAAGCGCCCAGCATTGGGGTCCAGGTCCCGTCGGTTGATGGGCAACCGTTCTGCAATGTACCCCAGCTGGGCCTCAGTGGGCTTCAGGCGGGGGGCCCTTGCCCACCCAGGGTTCCACTCCAGGGCCCCCATCTCTCTAAATTCTTAAAACTCCCCGGGAGATTCTGGTGCATATTGAGAGTTCAGACCATCGGCCGAATGGTGCCACATGGGGGTTCTAGGTCAGCAGGTCACCAATTTCAACTGAGGTTCTCAGGGCCACAAGGTGTAGAGAGACCTGGGGTCTGGGGGGCTGCAGTTCCCAGGGAGGCCTGCAGGGGGCAGGCTGGCAGGGCACAAAGAGGCAGGACTATCCTCCCAAGATGTCCAACCCCAGAAACAGATGGGCCTGCAGACTCCTGAGAAAGCTCGCGTCCAAGCCCTGGCTCTGCTTGACTCCTCTGTGGCCCGAGGAGTCCCCGGGTGGCCCACTCCACAGCTCTTGCTGGCCTCCCCTTGTCAACGGCCCACCCAGCCCACTCACCTGAGGCTGGGGGCTTCTTGATTTCAAAGAGCACAGTGCCTGAGTCCATGTCCCGAATCTTAAACCTGACGAAGTCGATCTTGTAGATATTCTCCTCGGGGGAGCAGAGGTAGTCTAGGGGAGACAGGAGGCTGAGCAAGGAAGGGGCCCAAGAGCCCCTGCTGCCTGCTCAGCTCTTGTGGAACCCGTAGTAGCTCCCACTTTCTCTGACCTCTAGGAAGGAGAGAACTGAGTCCCTGCCCTGGGGGAGCCCCTACAGTGTGGAAGAGACATATGGAGATCTAGTGGGGGATGAACAGCCCCAACCTGGTGGCCTCTGGGGGTCAGGGAAGGACAGGCAGCGAAGGGTAGAGGGCAGGTCACCTCCCCCACACTTTCCCTCCCACCCTGGATTTGAGGGCCCTTATTCCGGCCTCTGCCTGCAGAGCTGGCTAGTGTCTTTGGACCAAATGGCTCTCCAGTCTGGTGGGAGTCCCCATCCTGAGAGGGGAGATAATAAAGCTCTGCCTTTGGGAACCTCACTCTAAAGGGGGTGACACAGCTCAGCCTTGGGAGAGACACAGTCCTCTCTGGAGAATACCCCACCCCACCCCATGTCTGCCCCTGGCACTACGTCTAGATGCATTAGGTGAGGCCGAGGTTGAGGGGACATTCCCTGACACACGGTGCTGGGGCAGGTGAACAACCCCTTCCCTGTTCCTCCTCACCCACCATGTCCCCTCCTCTCTCCGTAAGCAGCTTATGCAAGCCCAGCTCCCTTAAGCAGCTTAGCCAAAGCTCTGCTGACTCAAGCCCAGAGCCTGGGATATTGGGGGGAAGTCAGCCAACTTTTCTCCCATCCTTTGTTGATCTCCAAATGGGAGGAAGTCGTAGCAAAGAGAGGGAACCCCCTTAGAGGTCATCTATCCAGCCTTGGCTCCGAGCCACCCCCCACAGAGAAAGTACTCCCTGACCCCCACATAAAGAGCTCAGGCTAGGGCAGGAAGAGGGTGTGGCAGGTGCAGCAGAGGGTGTGGATTCGGGAAAGGCGAGTCCTCAGGCCCAGAAGGGGAACCAAGAACTGTGGGAGGCCCTGCCTGAGGGAGGCTCAGGAACCTACAGGGCCAGATCTAACCCTCACTGCTCTTGCAGCACCTGCAAGCACTCAGGGAGGCCCTGGCAACAAATGGGAAGGAGCAGGGAGGTGTCAGCCTGCACAGCATCACATCCTCCCTGGTGGCCCATGGAGGCCTGGAAATCACCCTCCAGGTCACTGGGCCACATCCTATTCCCCTGGGGCAGGAAGAGGAAGTTAATATAAAGTCATTCTCTCTTCCCCAAGCCTGCGTCTTCCCCCAGTCTGGGGCAGCCCCCTCCAGGAAGCCCTCCTGGTAGCCAACTGGCACCTTGGGGCCCAGCAGGGAACACATAAGGCTTGGGGAAGAGGCAGGGCCCTGAGCCTTGACCTGTCTACCATGGCCCATGGGGGAAAAGGACGGGAATGGAAATGGGCAGCCCCTGCCTCAACCTGTACACCTGTTTTCACAGAAGCAAGCACTTGTACAAAGCTACAGAAA
The DNA here is from genome assembly GCA_963574885.1 of Lepilemur ruficaudatus. NCBI lineage: Eukaryota > Metazoa > Chordata > Mammalia > Primates > Lepilemuridae > Lepilemur > Lepilemur ruficaudatus. The sequence continues at coordinate 15,796 of CAUYRT010039516.1, read as the reverse complement.
GAAGGTACAGGGCACAGGGAGAGGTGGCAGAGTTGGGAGCAGGATCCCAGGTGCCCAACTCCCAGCGCTCTGTAAGGCCCTCTCTTTTTACCCCATTCTCCAACTTTTGGGCCTCTACTCTCATTCAGGAACAACTTCCTGCAGTGTGACCTCAGTCTATTCTACTGCAAACTCTATCCTTAGAGCTGAGGAATAGGGGATGCCTATGGCTCAGAGCACCACAGCCCTCCCTCCCTTCCAGAAAGGATGAGGCCTGGGCCCCAGGGTCAGGCCAGAACACAGGGCAAAGTGGCCAAGGGCTCAGAACACAACCGCTCTATTCCCCTCCACCACAAATAGCTTCCTAAGCTGGATTCAGGGCCCAGTAATCCAGGAACAGCAAACCTCAGACCTGTGTGATTAGGGTCAGAAGAGACCAGGCAGGGGTGCCAGGGCAGAGAGCCCTGGAAGCCTGTTCTCAGCTCCTGCACAGGAAGGGGCTCTCATGAAGCCCCGCCCCCTACCCATCCCCCTCAGAGATGCCCCATCTCTACTAAGGGCTATGAATTCCCTCCAAATTAGGAGACACATGGTGGTACATGAGCTGGAAGCCACCTCTAGGTATAAAATAAACCCCCAAAGTTACCCAGGACCCAGTCAGTCTGACCTGTGCACTTCCTCTGAGGAAGTTCTGCCACAGAGCTAAGCTGAATCCTAAATGCTGCTCTTGCAAACTGGAGCCCAGTTGGCCCCAACATCAGCCTGGTCCAGGCCCCCTCCCTCCACCGATGCTGAACACCGAAGGAGTTCAGCGCTCTGGGGGCCCAGCCAATAATGGCTGTTGCCTAGCTCAGAGAGGAGGAAGGAGTTGGGCCCCCAGGGACACAGATGCACAGGCTCCGACCTGCCATCATGGCCCCCTCCACAGCTCTGTCTCAGAGTCCTGGGCTCTGCTGCTCTTGCAGCTCCAAGGGCTCAGGTCCACTCCAGGGCCTGTCCCCCAATCCCCACAGAGAGGGCTCCCAAGACTTGCTCTCTCAAAGGGAGCTGGGGTCGGTTGCTGAGTCCAAGGTGGAGGGCCACTGTCTCTCCAGATACCTCCTGTTCTTCAAGGCTCCTGTGAGGCTTCCTAGCCCTTGTTCCCTGCCTACGATGACCTCCTTCCCTGCCCTGAATGCCCAGGCAGCAGCCATGAGCAGCCCTGTGGGGTCTGAAATCCTACTGATCAAAGAGCCCTATGTACAGAGCATGCACAGCATGCCCGGCACTGCACAAAATCAGAAGACTTATTTTCACAATAACTTTATGAAGTAGGTGTCATTATTTCCACTGTACAAATGAAGAAACATGCTCAGAGAGGTGAGGTTACTTGCCCAAGGTCACACAGCCAATTATATGGCAAAGCTGCGACTCCGACCCAGGCAGTCCAGCTCAGAAACTCAACCACAGTGGAGACCAGTCCTCCCTTGGTAAGAGAGCCCCCAGAAGAGAACAAGCCCTCGTCCAGGCGTAGAGGGGTATTAAACCACTCCCACCACAGGACCCACAGCCAGCACACTGAGGTTTCCTGTTCAGTTCTTTTCTTGAGAAGGAAAATGGCCCCAAGTCTTCCTGGGGGATCAGGGTGAAGGTTTTAAAGCTTAGGGAGACTTGAAGAGTCTTAACCCCTCCTAAGTAACTCAGCCTCCACCTAGCCTCCAGCGTGGGGGGTAGGACAGACTGCCCTCAGCCCCCTCCTCATTAGTGCAGAGACGGGGCCTCGCGGGCTCTGAAGACTCCAGGGGGAAACGGTTATAGTTGCAGCTGCTGCCCCACCTCCGCCATGGGAAAAGGGGATGGACCCCTCAAAAAGGAAGGAGTGGGGTGGAAATAAATCTCTAAAGGGAGAGGAGAGGTGCACAGGGAGATCAAGAGAAGGGGGGACATACAGATCTCAGGTTTGGAGGCAGAGGCAGAGTAGGACAGAAGTGACGGGGACCCGGGTGGGGGAGGGGAGGCGGGAAAGGGGGCGGGGGCCGGGGCTCGGCGCGCGGTGAGGACCCCTTCGCGGCTTCTCCCTCCGGCCCGCGGGCGGCGCTCCCTCGCCGGTGCTCACCACCCGTGATCCGCTGCAGCCCCAGCACGTCCTCCGGCCCGATCGGCTGCTTCCTCTGCAGCGGCCCCGACCTGGGCCCCGGGCCTGCCTCGGGCTCCGACTCCGACCCGGATTCGGATTCCGCCTGCGGCTCCGGCGTGAGGTCCAGGCTCGGGCCCGAGGCCCCAGGAGCGGGCTCCTCCCACGTCCCGGCCCCGCCGCCGCCCTTCTTCACCTTCATGGCCTCGCGGGGCCGCGGCGCTTCTGCTGCCGCAGCCGTTGCCTGCGCCGGTCGGAGCCGGAGGAAGGGGGAGCGTCCGCAGCCCCGCCCCTCGCGGGCCAGGTACCGCCCCGGCGCCGGCCCCGCCCCGCCCCCCTGCCGGGAGGCCGCGGGTGTGGGAGCTCCCATTCATTTCTTCCGGATACTTTTTCAGTACTATAGGGGAACCTGACTACCTCTCCTCTTTTTCTCTGTGTTCCAGCCTTTCTCTGTGCCCGCCTCAAGCGAGTTCCAGTCTCAGGGTCTTTCCCAGATGGCCTCTTCTCTCCTGGTTTCAGCTCGAATGTCATCTGCCCAAAGGCCCTCCCTCACACCCAGCCTGAAGTACTTCTTCCCCCCAAGTCACTATCTTGTCGGCCTGTTTTTTCTTTCTAATGCATTATGCGAAATTATTTTTATTTGTTCACACTGACTCTTCCCCCTGAAAGATCAGCTCATTGAAAGCAGAGATCCTGTCCACTTTGTTCTCTATAATACCCCAGCTAGTGCTCAGGGAGCAACCTTTTTTTGATCTGATGAATAAGTTAGTATCTCAGGGCTTTCACTGGTACAAGCTATTCTCTCTCATAGAATCCCTGCTAAAAGAACAAGAGTAGATGCTAACAGCCTTGGGCAACCCAGGACATTCCCAGGGACAATAGCCCAGGTGTCTAGCCACCCCAGGGTCCTACAGGACAGAGAAGTAAGAAGAGCACATGGCCACCTGGGAGCAAGGGGGACCTATGAACACAGGAGGACAGATACCAGGAAACCATTACTTACACATGAATGAACAAAGAAGGAGTTATGCTCATACTTCATATTCAACCGGTGTTTATTAACAGCCTAATATATGCCAGATACTTTCACATGCTTATTACATTTTATCCTCACAACCACCTCGTAAGGGAGGTATGATCAGTGCCATTTGAACAAATGAAACACTGAGGCTCAGAGATTAAGCGCAAAAGCAAGGATTTGAATTCAGGACTGCTTGATTCCAAATGTGGAGTTTCTAGAAACTAGGCCACACACACAACACCAGGACCTAAGGTGCTGCCTCCTGGAGTGCTGGCAGGCTGTACCCAACAGGCAAAGCCAGCCTTGAGGGAGGGAAGTGAGAGAGAAGGTCCCAGAGGTGACCTGTGCCTGGCTCCTTTATCCCAGCAGTGCTGGGGCTTTCCCTCAAAGGTTAAAGAGAAGCCTGGGACAGGCACAGGGCTCACGCCTATAATCCCAGGCGTGATTGGGAGGCCAAGGCAGGAGGATCACTTGAGGTGAGGAGTTCAATACCAGCCTGGGCAACATAGTGAGACCCCATCTCTACAAAAAAGTTTTTAAAAAGTTAGCTAGGTGTGGTGGCACACCCCTGCAGTCCCAGCTACACAGGAGGCTGAGGCAGGAGGATCACTTGAACCAGGGGTTCGAGTTGCAGTGAGCTATGATCACACCACTACACTCCTGCCTGGGCAGCAGAGTGAGACCCCTGTCTCTTAGAATAAAAAAATTTAAAAATTAAAAAGAGAGAGAAGCATGGAGGGGAGGAGGATGGAATCCAACCTAGGGCTTTCCCCTAATGCTCCCTCTCAGTACAAGCGTGTCCTATAATAAGAAATAGGTAGGCCGGGCATGGTGGCTCACACCTGTAATCCTAGCTCTCTGGAAGGCCAAGGTAGGCGGATTGCTCAAGGTCAGGAGTTCGAAACCAGTCTGAGCAAGAGCGAGACCCCATTTCTACTAAAAATATAAAGAAATTAATTGGCCAACTAAAAATATATAGAAAAAATTAGCCGGGCATGGTGGCACATGCCTGTAGTCCCAGCTACTTGGGAGGCTGAGGCAGAAGGATTGCTTAAGCCCAGGAGTTTGAGGTTGCTGTGAGCTAGGTTGAAGCCATGGCACTCTAGCCCGGGCAACAAAGTGAGACTCTGTTTCAAAAAAAAAAAAAAAAGAAATGAGTCAAACGCACAACAAGCTGCCCCAGCCCCAGAGGTAGATGGGCAGGGGCCTTCAAGTTCAAGCCCAACATGGAGACCCAAATGACGTGCCTTTTGAGGCTTCTGGGGGTGAGGGGGCAGGACCTGAGCCAGGGGAAGGGGAAGAGAAAGAAAGATGAATCCATCTTGGAGTGTTGTACTTTGGCTGCTGGCGAGCCAACAGAGGAGACTGGAGACAAGTCGGTCCTTCCCAGCAGGCCCTATAGATGTGCCTCTCAATCTAACACCTCCCACCTGGGCGGGACAGGAAGTCTTCCTGTTGAGATGCTGCCCGGATCAATCTATCTTCTCAGGCTTTTTCCAGGACTTTCGGGTCTCCAGGAAGATCTTGACCAGGGACAGGAGGATGGGCACAGCCATGGGCAGGAAAAGCGGGATGTAGATGGCAAACTTCTGGTCATCAGGAAAATAGAGGAGGTGGAGGAGTGAGGGGTCAAAAAAGGCACGCTCCGAGGATGTCACAGCTTCCTGGCTGGCGACAAAGGCAGATGCTAGGTGCCCAGAGGCCAACTCCTCCGCTGCCTTCTGGACTGCAGCTACAGCCCTGTACACCTGGGAAAGGAAGGAAATAGGGGTTACCAATAAGGCCTAGGCATTGGTGGGAGGGGTGCTGGGCCTTACTCTGCCTTCCATTTACCAGGGAGGTTGCCTTCACCCGGGATATTTGGAGTTTAGTCTAAAAGGACTATGGTTTGTTTTCTTAGGGTTGGCTTGAAACTCTCATCTGGACTCCTGCTAGGGAGCTGGCACTGCTGTTTAGAAGCAGCCCACACATACTATGACCTCACCTGCTCTCTGGTCTCACCACAGCCTGGGCACTCCAATCCTAGGCTACAGAATCCATCCCCTGCCCACTTACCTCAGATGCCACATCGTCCTTGATGACAATGTTGCTGATCTTGCCCAGAAGCTGGGCCAGGGAGGTAAGAGTGGTGGTGGCCGTGGCCAGGTTCTCCACTGACCGAGCCCAGAGCAGCCGGTCTAGCTCCCAGGTCATTAGCCCTTCACTCTTAGGCCCTGACAGCAAGCACTTCGGAGGCACGTGGGGCTGAGCAATCCCAAAGAGCAGCCTGTAGGGACAGTGAAGTTAAGGTCAAGGTGGCTGAGACCAGAAGGTGGAGACAATGGCTAAGATTCCTAGAATATTTGTCCTAAGCCAGTGATTTTCAATCTCACCCAGAACCATTGGGGTGACAGGGAAGTGCTTCAGGGTCTTAGGAGGTAAATGGTAACATCAAACAATCCTTTGCTTCAACCAGAGTGTTTCTGTTTTCATCTGTTTCTATACTAGACTTTCAGGATCTTGTTAGAAAAGTTTCCATGGCTAAAATATTTCTGTTAAAATCAACTTTGTTTAATCCCCTCACCCTCTCGACCCTCTCTTTGGACAAATAGGGCCAATGGGACTTAATGTTAAGGGATGATCCAGGACCACCTTTGACCAGGCACATGTGCTGTGCTTCTCTAAGCCAGCACCCATGACAGACACTGCTGATCAGTCACAAGAATAGTCTTCCCTGAGCCCAGACACAGCCTTAGAACCTTCAACACAGGGCTTTAGGCAGCCACTCTCAGTCAATCAGAAGCATAAGAATCAACAGCTATTTTCTTATGCACCCCTAATCACACCCCATGGGTCTGACATTTATGAGGCTATTTCTCTTAAAACAAGTTTTATCAGCTACTAGTCCTTCTTAGGAAAAGATGATGGGATCTTTGGAAAGTTTTCTTGATTTCCCTGAGGCTCTTGGCATAACTAAAGTGTCCCTACCAGGTGAGATTTCATTCTGCTCTGCAACCCCTCTCCACAGCCGTGGAGACTGTGGCCAGACTCTCAGTGGCCATGCCCCCAAGTGGATCACGCAGGACCTCACCGCAGCTGAGCCAGGAACACCTCCATCACTCGCACCATGTCCACCTCGACTCTCACTGGCAGCTCTGAGCCATTATAGGCCTTGGAGTCAACGTTATATACCTAAAAGGAGGAATGAGATTGCCACAACATCATACCAAGGCTGCCCTAGGCAGTCTGGAGGCCATGAGAGAAAAGGAAGATATATTCTCTGCTCTTTAGAAGCTACAAACCCAATGGTATAGCTAATATTTTTCTGAGTACCTACTAGGAAGAGATTTAAATAAATTATCCCAATTACCCCCCCAAAAGTCCTTTAAAATAGATTTTTTTTAAAATCTCATTTTAGAGTTCTACCCATGAGAAATTCCCAGTCTAACAGGGGAGACAAGGTTCCCAACCTTGCAAGACTCCCACAAATAAGGCCAAGATCTAAGATGGACACAGAACAGTCCTAACTAAGTGCAACCTGGTTAATGTGAAAGGGTCATAGAAAACATTCACAGAAATAAGAATGAGTGGGGCTGGCAGAGGAGGGGCATGAACACACAGCACCCTCACCTCCCTGGTGCCTGACCCTCCCACAGGCTGGGCCATGGAGGACTCCAAAAGGAAAAGAGAAGGAACAGTTTCAGGGAACATCTGTCTGTCCCAGAAGCTTGGGCTCTGGGGTCTGCATAGTGTGACTATTACCATAATGCCACCCCAGCGGGGACTGTGGAAGGCGTTGGTGGCCACCGGAGCCCCATCCTTGTCCTGGATATACAGGGGGGAGTGGGCAAGCTCAGGGACGTAGAGCAGAAAGTTGAGCACAGGGTACAGGGAGGCAGCGCTGGATCCTGTGGCATAAAGACAATGGAAGGCAGAACATGTTGGACCTAGACCTTGATTCCAGGTCAGCCTCTAACTTGCTGGCCACTCACTCTGAGCCTTAGATTCCCCAGCTGATAGTCACTAGGACATAGTCCAGTCCTGGGTTTCTGGAGTAAAGGGCTTCTGAACATTCTCCTGAGATGGGCTACACAGGTGGAACATAGTCCTTAGCCCCCAAATGCCCCTAAAACCTGTCCCTCTCTAAAAGAACCCCCTTGACTGTCTAAGACAGTTCTCTTAGCCACTGCCAAAATGCATCCATATTACTATAGACAGTTTTATGCACAAGTGTAAATCCAACCTCATGTTAATTCCCCGCTTAATATCCTTCAAGGACTAGCCATTCATATCACGTTAAAATTCAAACTCCTTCACGCAGTCCTTTATGATCTGGCACCTGCCTGCCTTGCCAGCCTCATCTTTGGTCACTCACTCACATTTCAGCCACACTAAATTACTCTGAGCTCCCTGAATGTCTGTGCTGTCTTAATCTTTTGTATCTAAGCTCATAGTTCTCTTTGCCTAAACTGCCCTTCTATCTCTGTCCTCAGCACTGCCACAAGGCAGTCCCTCAGCCAATGTGTGCTGAATGAATGAATGGAGGAAGAATTTGCTAAGGGCTCATGTGCCACCCTTCTCATTACACTTGGTCCACACTGGCCTACTTCTGGTGTCTGAAATTCCAGTTTGTGATATACTTGCTTTGGTTTGCCAGTTTTATAGTTCTTGGTCACACCTACTCTTCCTAGGTTCCGTACCCAAAACGAAGAACTATAATCCTCACTTCAAGGTTCTTCAACCTCAATCAGCAGAACTATCAATTCAAAGTCTGCCTTCATGTACTTTTGCTGTTGTCTTTCCTACATGTGTGGTCATATCTTTCCTACATGGCTTTCAGGGAGAGAGACCCAGCCTAGCCATTTGTTTGTAAAAAGTGCAGGGAATCATGTTTAATAAATGCTTATGGGCTGGGCACAGTGGCTCAGGCCTACAATCCTAGCACTCTGGGAGGCCAAGGCAGGAGGATCGCTTGAGCTCAGGAGTTCGAGAACAGCCTGAGCAAGAGCGAGACCCTGCCTCTACCAAAAATAGAAAAAATTAGCTGGGTGTGGTGGTGTGCACCTATAGTCCCAGCTACTCGGGAGGCTTGGGGAGGAGGAGCTCTTGAGCCCAGGAGTTTGAGGTTACAGTGAGCTAGGATGATGCCACTGTACTCTACCCGGGGTGACAGAGCAAGGCTTTGTCTCAAAAATAAAAACTAAAAAAGTAAAAACTAAATGCTTGTGGATATAATGGGTGTAAAGATGGAGATGTCAACACAGCATCAGGAAAAAGGAGCCTAAATCTCCCCAGTCCTCTCAGACCAACCCAGCCTGGGAACCATCCCTAATACAACCCATCTCTAACCTCAGGCTGAGCCTTCCCCTCCCTGGCCTGGCAGAAAGACCCTCAGCCTCAGGAGCTCACCCAGTCTAGACTCCACGGGGTTGATGACATGGGGGAGACTGTGCATGTCCAAATAGTAGCTGGAGGAAGCTGGGTCAAAGCGAGGGTTTACTCCCAACATTGCATAGTAAAGGATCTGCAAAGAGAGAGGAGGTTTTTTGTTTATTGATTTACAGTCTACTTTCTCACAAAAAAGATATGAGGTGCCTTAAAAAGATACAATCAGGGGTGAAAGAAAATACATGTAGGAAAAAAAACCAGTGAAGCCAAGGGTAAAGTTAATATATTAAATGCATGCTTTGAAAACCACATATTTTACCAGGTTTCCTAACAGTCTAACCAAAGAGGGAAACAAAGAACAGCATGATTCAGTGTCTGCAAGAGCAAATCCAGCCAGTTATTCAGAAACAATTACTCCCACTGCTACGGCCTCATAAAAATTTCTCCCACAAGTTTTCTCTCCAAGGACATAGCATGATACAAAAAGCTACATTCTTCACATCTTTATTGTTACTATATTAACATATCTCAGGAAGCTTTTTTAAAAAAATTAACTTCTTAAGAATGGCTGAAGGCATTAACATCTAGCCACAACAGGTGAGTACAGGTCTCAGAGGCAGCCACAAGGAAGGTGGTTTGTTAACAAGCACTGACAGAATTCCCTCAGCTGGACGCTAAGGAGGAAAAAGAATGAAAACGGAATCTGCCATCAACAGACAAATGGACACAGACACACACATACACACACACACACACACACAAGTACCTGCCCTTGTAACACTCATGTACATGCAAATACACAGGAAATTCCTAGCAAATCAGCAAGCTCTAGGAGGTAGAAGAACAGACTGTACCTGTAAACACTAAATCATATGGTCTTTGAAAAGGACTCCTCAACTTGCTCCCAGTCTCACCTGAGAGTCCACAGAGAAGTTGCCAGCAACACTGAGGGCATTCAGGAAGGGCTGCACATAGTGCCGGACAGCCCCCTCGATGTCCCAGTGGACGTCATGGGATCTGGGGTCTGGGTTGAGTAAACTGAAGGTGATCTCATAGCCTATAGAAACAGTAGTTGGAGAAGTCAGCAGCTCCTGTGGATCAAGAAAGAGGGGCACCCTGTATCCCTAGCTGAGCTGAACTTGTTTCCCCTCTGGAATGGGACTGGTTGCCATCATGGAACCAAAGGGAGAGTAAAACGGGGATGGGGAACACTGAGTGCTTTAAGAAAAAGTTGATTGGAATGGGAGGGGAGGGAAGGGGAGGGAAGGGAGGAAGAGAGGAAGAGAGGAAGAGAGGAAGAGAGGAAGGGAGGAAGGGAGGAAGGGAGGGAGGGAGGGAGGGAGGGAGGGAGGAAGGCAGGGAGGGAGAAGTTGAGACCAGAGAAGAAAAGAGTAAGGATTTTGCAAGCAGATTCCCCTCCTGCCCCACATAACTCATTTCCTCTCCCTTCCTATGGCAAAGCCCGGTAGCCTACCCAAGCTGGACTTGAGAGGCCGCCTCTTATCGGAGCTCCACTTGTCCTCTGGAAGGTGGTCGGCCAGAGCAGCAGCAAGCACATCCTCAGTCAAAGACATGGCCTGGGCTACTTGGACGATGCGGCGGCCAATGATGTTAAAGGCCTCCCGGTGCATTATGCCCCGAACAACTGCTGTCCTCTTGGGCCCAATGTAGCTCATCATGTCCTGTGGGAGTGAGCAGGGGACAGAATGCCCATGGCTCAGGGAAGAAAGCCAAAAAGCACTCTAGTTCCTATCTTTGAGAATCTGGCCTTTTGCCACTGACCAGTGGACTGGCACCTCTCTTTAGATTCACAGTGAGCTATTAACTCAGCATTTCCAAGCTATGAGTATTTATGAGAGTTTTCATTCGTTTGCATTTCCTTTTCTTTCCTAGTAGACACAGGTCTAGGCAGCATCTAAATCTTCAGGGGCTCATAAAATGGTGAGGTGGAAACTAAGAGATGGCTTGCTGATCAAGAAAAGCAGAAAAAACAAACTGGAAAGTTTGGTATAAGAAAATGGCACACGACAAAGAGGCAAGTACAAGAATGTTCACAACAGCATTATTTCTATTGTAACAGTAAAAAACTGGAAAGAATCCAAATGTCCATCAGCAACAGAACGGATAAATTATATGTATGTTTATATAATGAAACACAGATTCAATTAAACATATTACCATAGATGATTCTCTCAAATGTAAATGTCGAACAAATTAAAAGTTGCAGAAGAACAGGTACAGGATTATATCATTTATATAAATTCAAAAATATGTAAAATTAAATGTATTGTTTATAGAGATACAATATATGAGATCAAACTTTAAAGAAAAGTAAGAAAATGATACACACAAAATATGGTCACCTTGGGCTGAAAGGGGGTGAAGGACATGGATATGCACAGGACTCTATGTTACTACACTATTGTTTGTGAACTGGGAGTGGGTACATAGATGTTCATTAAAATTTCCTTTTAGAGATGGGAAGGGTAGCGGGGGGGGGATAAAGTAGGGATGGTTAATGGGTACAAAAATATGCTTAGATATTTAGATAGAATGAACAGTATTTGATAGTGAAACAAAGTGACTATGATCAACACTAAGTTACGGTAGACTTTAAAATAACTAAAAGAGTAGAATGGAAATGTTCCTAACACAAAGAAATGATAAATGCCTGAGGTGACAGATGTCCCAATTACCCTGACTTGATTAATACACATTTGTACACCTGTACCAAAACATCACAGGTATCCTATAAATATATACAACTATCATGTACCCATAATGATAAATACATTTTTTAAATTTCTTTTAATTTTTTATAAGAATTAAAGATTTTATTATAAATTGAAAAAGAAAACGGCATATGGTATATCTCCCACCCAGCCTTCTGCTTGTAACATGAAAAAGTCAATGCCTCACCTGTGACAGAACCAAAGGGAGGATAAAACTGGGATGAGAGACACTGAATGCTTTAAGAAAAAGTTGTGACCAGAGAAGAAAGGAGTAAGGAGAGTCATGAAGATTTCACAACTCATTCAAACCAGCTTCTTTGTTATAATCCTACTATTTTTTTTCCACTTTTTTTTTTTTGAGACAGAGTCTTGCTCTGTTGCCCAGGCTAGAGGGCCGTAGCATCGGCCTAGCTCACAGCAACCTCAAACTCCTGGGCTCAAGCAATCCTCCTGCCTCAGCCTCCCGAGTAGCTGGGACTACCGGTGCAGGCCACCACACCCAGCTAATTTTTTTTCTATTTTTAGTAGAGACAGGGTCTTGCTCTTGCTCAGGTTGGTCTCTTGCCCAGGTTGGACTTGAACTCCTGAGCTCAAGCGATCCTCCTGCCTTGGCCTCCCAGAGTGCTAGGATTGCAGGCATGAGCCACCACAACCAGCCTATTTTTTATCCACTTTAAATGGTCATTGGTACTGTAACCACATCTAAGTCTTGGATTTAGAAAGACCCAAAGGCAACGAATAAATCACCATTGGCATTTTTAAAAAAAGATTTGGAGAGTTTTCTGTAGCGAATGGAAGAAATAGTAGCAATACTGTAAGAAGGAGATGACCCACAAGAGGATGAGCTGAGGGATAGGTAAGGCCGCAGCCTTTCTGCTAACCCTACCTCGGGGAGCAGTGAGGAGTGTTCAGAGATCACGTACACAGTCAGGGAGCCCTCCGCTTGTTCCTGGGGCTCGGCTAACATGGCTTCTGCCTCTGGGGACAAGAGCAAGTGGTACACCAGGAGCAAAAACACCATTCCATCTCCCCGTGGCCACCACAGAATGCCTAAGCCACCCCTCCACTCACACTCAGCTGACACTGTGGCCAGACTTGGGTAAGCCAATCACCTCTCTCTGGCCCCCAGTAGCCCAGGCTGAAACCCACAGTACCTCATTCCCAGATTTCCCAGAGAGGTTTTAGAGGTAAGGCAAGGTATGAAAACCACACACTTAGCGACCAGAAGGAAAAAGAGGACTTCTTGTTAAAATGGTGTGCTCCCCTCTTCCCGTACCTTGCACAATGCCCGATGACAGGGCCTCCTCCTCATGGTCCAAAGCTCTCCGATAGGCCTTCTGGAAACGACATTTGATTTTCATTTTGTCTGTGAGGGAAAGGAAGCAGCAGCATTATGAGAAGGGCAAGTGTCAGACTTCTGCCCACTTTCCCAGCCCTAACACTGTTCAGAGTCTGAGGACAGCAAGATGGTAGTTTGCAGAGAATGACCAAGAAGCTACAGCCAACTCCAATGATGTCTGCATAGATGATATCAAACACATGACACCCATCTGCCCCATCTCTTGCCTCCACCTGTGCACACACTTGTTTTTCAGTCTGCAGTATCTTCCCACTGGGAAATCTATTTCAATATTCATTACATTAATGGATGAAAGGAGAAAAAGCACGTGGTCATTCCAATCATTGCCCCAAAATAATTAAATTCAATGAACATGCCTGACAAGAAACAAAACACGCACTTAATGACAAAACACTAAACACAATCCCACTAAAGTTAGCAATAAAACAAAGATGCCTGCTATCTCCTCTATTATTCTCATTGTTATTCAGCATTGCTCTTTGTGAAGTTCTTGACCAATGTAGTAAGTGAAGGAAGAGAAATAAAACTTATAAATATTACTAAATAGTAACAGTTCAACAAGAAGACTAGATAGAAGAATACGCAAGAATCAATAGCTGTATAAATACCAGCAATATCCAATTAGAAAAGTAATCATTATTTAAAAATCACAATCGCAATAAAAGTATAAAAATGCCCAAGAATAAATGTATAAAACTATTACAAGAAAATTCAGGACTTTACTGAAGGACATAAAAGATCTGAATAAAATGAAGAAAACATACAAGGCTCCCAGGTGAGAAGACTAAATATTATGTCAGTTCTCCTCAAGTTAATCTACACAGGTAAGGCAATCCCAAAGGGATTTTTTTGCCTCCTGAAACTTGATGAGCTGAATCTAAAAATTTACTGGGAAAGTTCCTCTTTATAGAATTCTAGGCCACATATTTCTTCCAGCTAGAAGAAATGACAGAATTTTAGAAATCACTATTTTGTAAATGCTAATGAAATGGATGCTTGCATCAGATAGATGCTAAAACCATCAGGTGAAAGGTTCGGGGGACCTTAAAATACAGAGATAAGGCTGACAATACCTGAACTCACTAAATAATCTGCGCATCACTCAAAGTGGAAAAACCAGCCATTACATGCTTCATGATATAACACAATAGGTAGTACACACCACCTATAAAGTATTCTTGCCTAAAAAATTGTACCTGGCTTTAATCAAACCTCTAGGTTTAACTGCCATTTTACAAAAAACATGAATACTAGAGGAATAAGTTAAATGAAACTATGAGGAAGTGATTTGCTAAATCTCAGATTTAAAACGTTCTGTAAAACAAATGACCTGGCTTCTCCAACAAATTGATGGTACCAAAAAAAGTGTGTGTGGCTGGGGTGGGAGAGCTGATGTATAATAAAAGAGACTTAACCAAATGCAATGTGTTGATCCCGATTAGAATAAACCAGCTGTGAAAGGACACCTTTGGGATAACCGGGGAGATCTAAATATAGACTGAGAATTAGGTGATATTAAGGAATTATTGCTAAGTTGGTTAGATGTGATCATGGTAGTTACGTTTAAAAAACAAATCAAAAAAAAACTTTCAATGGCTTCCCTTCTCATCCAGAATAAAAGCCAAAAATTCTCACAGCAACCTATCAGGCCCTATGTGATCCAGGCCCTCTCTCCTGCTCTAGTTTTATTTCATTTCCTCTTTCTGTCTCCCTCATTCAACCCAGTTAAGCCACAATGAGATTCTCACTGTTCCTGAAAGGTACCACACCTGCTCCTACCTCAGACTTGCTTTTCCCCCTGCCAAGATGCTCTTCCTTCCCACCTCATGTCTGCATAATTTATTCCCTCACCTTTTTTAGGTCTTTTCAGTGAGGCCTTTCTTGGCCACCCTAAAATTGCAATCACCTCCTGCTCCCAAGAAAACTCCCTACTCCCTTGTTCTGCCCTATTTTTCTTCACTTTTTTTTCCCTCTGAGACAGAGTCTTGCCCTGTCAATGAGGCTAGAGTGCAGTGGCCTCAGCATAGCTCCCTATGACCTCAAACTCCTGGACTTGAGCAATCCTCCTGCCTCCGGAGGAGGGGAGACTACAGGCACACACCACCATGCCTGACTAATTTTTCTATTTTTAGTAGAGACAAAGTCTCACTCTTACTCAGGCTGGTCTCAAACTCCTGAGCTCAAGCGATCCTCCTGCCTCGGCCTCCCAGAGTGCTAGGATTGCAGACGTGAGCCACCACACCCAGCCTGAAATATGATTTTTTTAAAAAATGTCTTGACCAAGATTAAAGAGCTAGAAACTAAATGGCATGCAGGCACTTAATGGTCTGGACTCAGCCCACATCTTTAATCACTCCCAGTCTTTCACTTCACATTCCAGTAAGGTAAAACCGCTCATCGTTACCCCAACATGTTGATTCACCTCTCCATGCTTTTACACAGGAATAGAGTTTGTTGGTTAATAGCTTGCATACTGGGGCCAGACGTGGTAGCTCATGCCTGTAATCCCAGCACTCTGGGAGGCTGAGGCAGGAGGATCACTTGAGGCTAGGAGTTCAAGACCAGCCTGGGCAACACAGCAAGACTCCATCTCTACAAAAAATAGTAATAATAAAAAAAATAAAAGCTTTCACACTGTAAACAGTCAGGCCTGGATTTATTTATTTTTTTTTTTTTTTTTTTGAGACACGGTCTCACTCTGTCACCCAGGCTGGAGTGCAGTGGCACAATCATAGCTCACTGCAGCCTCGAACTCCTGGGTTCAAGTGAGCTTCCTCAGGCCTGGATTTAAATCCCAGCTCCACCTCTTGTTAGCTGTGTGATTTTGGACAAGTTAAACTCTCTAAGTCTCAATTTCTTCATTTATAAAACAATGATCACAACAGTAGAAAGAATTAAATGAAGCAACACATATAAAATGCTTCACCTATTTCTGGCAAGCAGTGAACAACAACTATTAGCTGTCCTTATTACTGGCTCATGCTATTCACCCTGCCTGAAATTCCCTCCCTTCTCTCCCCATTTAACCTGAATTCCTACACATCCTTTAAAAATCCAACTTAAAAATTACATTCCTCCGCCTATAATCCTAGCACTCTGGGAGGCCGAGGCGGGCGGATCGTTCAAGGTCAGGAGTTCGAAACCAGCCTGAGCAAGAGCGAGACCCCGTCTCTACTAAAAATAGAAAGAAATTAATTGGCCAACTAAAAATATATAGAAAAAAT